>WNGS01127967.1:91208-101815 GCA_020271785.1 Procambarus virginalis | reverse complement strand
CCCCCGCCTGGAGCAGGGGTCACTATTCACCCCCCGCTGGAGCAGGGGTCACTATTCACCCCCGCCTGGAGCAGGGGTCACTATTCACCCCCGCCTGGAGCAGAGGTCACTATTCACCCCGCCTGGAGCAGGGTCACTATTCACCCCCCGCTGGAGCAGGGGTCACTATTCACCCCGCCTGGAGCAGGGGTCACTATTCACCCCCGCCTGGAGCAGGGGTCACTATTCACCCCCCGCCTGGAGCAGGGGTCACTATTCACCCCCCGCCTGGAGCAGGGGTCACTATTCACCCCCCGCCTGGAGCAGGGGTCACTATTCCACCCCCCCCCTGGAGCAGGGGTCACTATTCACCCCCGCCTGGAGCAGGGGTCACTATTCACCCCCCGCCTGGAGCAGGGTCACTATTCACCCCCCGCCTGGAGCAGGGGTCACTATCACCCCCGCCTGGAAGAGAGGTCACTATTCACCCCCCGCCTGGAGCAGGGGTCACTATTCACCCCCGCCGAGCAGGGGTCACTATTCACCCCCGCCTGGAGCAGGGGTCACTATTCACCCCCCGCCTGGAGCAGGGGTCACTATTCACCCCCCCCGCCTGGAGCGGGGTCACTATTCACCCCCCGCCTGGAGCAGAGGTCACTATTCACCCCCCGCCTGGAGCAGGGGTCACTATTCACCCCCGCCTGAAGCAGGGGTCACTATTCACCCCCCGCCTGGAGCAGAGGTCACTATTCGCCTTGTGTTGGGTGCCTATGCGTTACATAACAGGTGTTGGTGCCTATGCGTTACATACAGGTGTTTGTGCCCATGCGTTACATGACAGGTGTTGGTGCCTATACGTTACATAACAGGTGTTGGTGCCTATACGTTACATACAGGTGTTGGTGCCCATGCGTTACATAACAGGTGTGGTGCCATGCGTTACATAACAGGTGTTGGTGCCCATGCGTTACAAACAGTGTTGGTGCCCGCGTTACATAACAGGTGTTGGTGCCCATGCGTTACATAACGGTGTTGGTGCCCATGCGTTACATAACAGGTGTTGGTGCCCATGCGTTACATGACAGGTGTTGGTGCCATGCGTACATAACAGGTGTGGTGCCCATGCGTTACATAACAGGTGTTGGTGTACCCATGCGTTACATAACAGGTGTGTTGGCCCATGCGTTACATGACAGGTGTTGGTGCCCATGCGTTACATAACAGGTGTTGGTACCATGCGTTACATAACAGTGTTGGTGCCCATGCGTTACATAACAGGTGTTGGTGCCCATGCGTTACATAACAGGTGTTGGTGCCCATGCGTTACATAACAGGTGTTGGTGCCCATGCGTTACATAACAGGTGTTGGTGTACCCGTGCGTTACATAACAGGTGTTGGTGCCCATGCGTTACATAACAGGTGTTGATGCCCATGCGTTACATAACAGGTGTTGGTGCCCATGCGTTACATAACAGGTGTTGGTGCCCATACGTTACATAACAGGTGTTGGTGCCCATGCGTTACATAACAGGTGTTGATGCCCATGCGTTACATAACAGGTGTTGGTGTCTATACGTTACATAACAGGTGTTGATGCCCATGCGTTACATAACAGGTGTTGGTGCCCATGCGTTACATAACAGGTGTTGGTGTACCCATGCGTTACATAACAGGTGTTGGTGCCCATGCGTTACATAACAGGTGTTGGTGCCCATGCGTTACATAACAGGTGTTGGTGCCCATGCGTTACATAACAGGTGTTGGTGCCCATGCGTTACATAACAGGTGTTGGTGCCCATGCGTTACATGACAGGTGTTGGTACCCATGCGTTACATGACAGGTGTTGGTACCCATGCGTTACATAACAGGTGTTGGTGCCCATGCGTTACATAACAGGTGTTGGTACCCATGCGTTACATGACAGGTGTTGGTACCCATGCGTTACATGACAGGTGTTGGTGCCCATGCGTTACATAACAGGTGTTGGTGCCCATGCGTTACATGACAGGTGTTGGTGTAGCCATGCGTTACATAACAGGTGTTGGTGCCCATGCGTTACATGACAGGTGTTGGTGTAGCCGTGTGTAGTTTCATACGATATTTTATTTTATTTCCCGGCTAAAAATTCTGTATGTTTCCCGTGTGTACGAATTAACCTTTTATTTAATCAACCTTTTTTTTGTGTACGACTGAAAACTGAGTAGAATAAAACAGGACGACCATTGTTGTAAAGTTCACACACACACACACACACACACACACACACACACACACACACACACACACACACACACACACACACACACACACACACACATACACACATATATGCACGCACATGTACAGTCACACAGCGCAGGGAAAGAGCGAGAAGAATGGAGGAGGAGGAGGAGAGAGAAGTTGGAGGTTAGGGAAGAGGAAGAAGAGGGAGGAGGAGGAGGAGAGAGAAGTTGGAGGTTAGGGAAGAGGAAGAAGAGGGAGGAGGAGGGGGGGAGGGGGAAGAAACCCAAACCACTTCGTGGCTGACTCTGGAACAACCATTTGGTCTCCGTGGCGCAGTGGTAAGGCACTCTCCCCGCGCTTTGCCAGTGATTTGGCCTGCGTTCGTAGCCTAGCCGGGAGGATTGACTAGGCGCCAATCCTTAACTGTACGCCTCTGTTCACCCAGCAGGGAATGTGTACCAGGTTGTTAAACGATTTAGCGGGTCGTTTTCCAGGGGAAATTAAAAGTTAATTAAGAACCTGCCCGAAACGCTATGCATATTAGTGGCTTTACAAGAATGTAAGAGCTCTTGTATATATAAATAAAAAGATATGGGATAAGGTGATAGGAATATGGTAGAACACAACACCTGGTCTGGCTGTCACCAGTGACGACAACGAGATATTAACCATCACAAACCTAACAGCGACCTAACATCCATCTACTCATCCATCTATCACTCCACCCATCACTCTCACCACACTCAACCATCTATCACTCCACCCATCACTCTCACCACACTCAACCATAATTATTCCCTCTCTACCTTCTCCCTCTCCATAATTATTCCCTCTCTACCTTCTCCCTCTCCATAATTATTCCCTCTTCCCATTATTCACCGGGGAAGCCGGTGGCTGAGCGGACAGAACACGGGACGCGCGATCCTGTAGTCCCGGGTTCGATCCCGGACACCGGCGAGAAATGATGGGTAGAGTTTCTTTCACCCTGATGCCCCCTGTTACCTAGCAGTAAATAGGTACCTGGGAGTTAGTCAGCTATCATGGGCTGCTTCCTGCGGGTGGAGGCCTGGTCGAGGACCGGACCGCGGGGACACTAAAGCCCCGAAATCACCTCAAGATAATCTCACTAATTCCTGCATCACAGCCTACGTTCTATGGGTCACATAGACCCTACCCACCAACAAGCACCGCTCCCTACCTCCCCTAACCACCCCCCCCCCCACTAACAACCCCTACTTCACTACTCTCCACCCTTAGGGTCTTTCCTCAGTCCTTCCACCCCTTTCCATCCCATTTACACCTGCATCAACCTACATGAAACCTTCCCATATAGAGAACAAGGTATTAATGAAGAGAATACAAATCTGATGGAATATCCAACAAAGTAGACGAACTGAAAGGACTGAAGAAACAAACTCCAATATAATAGCAATAGCAGAAACTAAAATAACTGAAATGATCACTAACGCAATGTTCCCCAGACAATAACAGATAACAAGAGAACGAAACAAAGGGGGGGAGGAAGAGGAGTAGCACTGGGGGTCCAAAAAAAAAAAGAGATGGCAGTTTTAAAGAGGACGCCAATTATGGGGGTTTTGTCACAGGAATTGTTTCAGTGGAAAAATAAAAAATAGAGATTGCGGGCGTGATTTAGAATTCTATAGACGGAGACTTTGACACCGGGTGACAACGTTTTATACCGGGTGGCAACGTTTTATACCGGGTGACAACGTTTTATACCGGGTGACAACGTTTTATACCGGGTGACAACGTTTTGTACTGAGTGACAACGTTTTACACCGGGTGGCAACGTTTTATACTGGGTGACAACGTTTTATACTGAGTGACAACGTTTTACACCGGTGACAACGTTTTATACCGGGTGACAACGTTTTATACCGGGTGACAACGTTTTATACTGGGTGACAACGTTTTATACTGAGTGACAACGTTTTATACCGGGTGACAACGTTTTATACCGGGTGACAACGTTTTACACCGGGTGACAACGTTTTATACTGAGTGACAACGTTTTGTACCGGGTGACAAGGTTTTATACGGTTGTTCCCGTTGTTCCTCGCTGGCGCCGGGAATCGAACCCAGGCCTGAAGATTACGAGTCCCGCGCGTTGAGGTCTTGGAACGCACCTGTCAAACCGTCGGTTGTCAAATGTATTGACTGCAGACCAGTTTTTTCTCTGTCACATTGACTACATACCATTCTCTCTCTCTCTCTTTCTGTCTTTCTCTCTCTTTCTGTCTCTCTCTCTCTCTTTCTGTCTCTCTGTCTGTCTGTCTCTCTCTCTCTCTCTCTCTCTCTCTCTCTCTCTCTCTCTCTCTCTCTCTCACACACACACACACTCACACACTCATTATGAAGCCCGCAGTAGCTGTCTTACTCCTAGGTACCTACGAGAAATCAGTAGGAGCCGTGAGGAGGATTCGAACCTATGCTGAGGGTATTCCCAATCAAACGCCTTAGACTACTACACCACGGCATGATAGTGTCGTGGTGTTCTAATCCTCTTATTGATACATCACGTTAATGTGCTTTCTTTACCCTCCTGGGTACCTATTTACTGCTAGGTCAACAGAGACAGCAGATGAAAGAAATTCTGCAAAATTGTTTCTGGCGGTGCCTGGAATCGAACCCTGATTCGTGGACCGTGAATTCCGAACTTGCATGTGTGTACTCGTGTGCGCTCACAAATTTGTGCTTACAGATTGTGAGCTCCAGCTTCTGGTACCCGCCTCTCGCCTCCACTTGGAAGCTGGAAATATTCGTCTAGACTACACGGTAAATATGTTTTTTTTTATTAACCGAATAAATGACTTAGAATAACAGAATACGGAAGGTAAAAAAACACTGACATACGTAAGGAAAAATCAGTGTTTTCTTCCGAAAATATATCCTTAGAATTTTTGTGTTGCCTTTGGCCGATAATTTAGCGATAGTTTCCCAGACAGCGCTGATATCGACAAGTATTTCCTTACCCAATACAAAAACAGCGCTTTGCTACCCCTTAGCCTGAGAAACTCCCCCTCAGGAGATGTCCACGACTGGTCGCCATGACAACCAACACTCTCCCCTCACTCTAACACCTCCCCCTCACCTCCCCTTCACGGAGAGTTTATCAGGAGGATTCAACCCGCCTCGGGATTTCACCGTCTACAGCGAGAGTTCGAACCTCGATCCGAACAAATACTTCATGCGATCCGATACTTTATATGATCCAATAGTTAGCCCGATCCGACACTTAATGCCATCGAATACTCTACACAACGGTGCATCTGCCAACGAGGCTTTTGACTACTAACTTGTCTAGAACTAATGATACAATGTTTATGAGTTAGGGATTTAATAGTTAAATTATAGAATTATAATTGTTATAATAATGAAGTGTGAATAATCACTATTAACTATGCTAAGAATTCTTATTATTTGTGTGTGTGTGTGTGTGTGTGTGTGTGTGTGTGTGTGTGTGTGTGTGTGTGTGTGTGTGTGTGTGTGTGTGTNCGCACCACCCACCAGCTGTCCCTCCCCGCACCACCCACCAGCTGTCCCTCCCCGCACCACCCACCAGCTGTCCCTCTCCCTCCCCGCACCACCACCAGCTGTCCCTCCCCGCACCACCCACCAGCTGTCCCTCCCCGCACACACCACCAGCTGTCCCTCCCCGCACCACCACCAGCTGCCTCACCCCGCACCCCCCACCAGCTGCCCCTCCCTGCACCACCCACCAGCTGCCTCACCCCGCACCACCCACCAGCTGTCCCTCCCCGCACCACCCACCAGCTGCCCCTCCCCGCACCACCCACCAGCTGCCCCTCCCCGCACCACCCACCAGCTGCCCCTCCCCGCACCACCCACCAGCTGCCCCACCCCGGCTACAGCAGGCTTGCCAACCAGGAGTATATATATTTACAGAGGTGCCAGTGTTGTCGTGGTGGCCCTTGTCTGCTGAGTACTATGAGGACAACACACGTGTGTACTCCTGCTCCTCCTCCTCCTCCTCCTCACCTTAATGAAGATCTCAAGGTTACACACAGGTGAAACACCCCCTCCCCCCCCTCCCCCCACTCACACACACGCTCTCCCATACTCCTAAACTCTCTCTTTTGTGTTAGATTTGTTTGCTCGCGCTCTCTTACTCTGCTCGCTCTCTCTCTCTGCTCGCGCTCTCTTACTCTGCTCGCTCTCTCTCTCTGCTCGCGCTCTCTTACTCTGCTCGCTCTCTCTCTCTGTATATTTTATCTGTCCTATATCTTGCCTGTCAGCTGTGTCTGTGTCTGCTGTGATGAGTCTGTGCCTGCTGTGATCAGTCTGTGTCTGCTGTGATCAGGCTGTGTCTGCTGTGATCAGTCTGTGTCTGCTGTGATGAGTCTGTGCCTGCTGTGATCAGTCTGTGTCTGCTGTGATCAGGCTGTGTCTGCTGTGATCAGTCTGTGTCTGCTGTGATGAGTCTGTGCCTGCTGTGATCAGTCTGTGTCTGCTGTGATCAGGCTGTGTCTGCTGTGATCAGTCTGTGTCTGCTGTGATCAGGCTGTGTCTGCTGTGATCAGTCTGTGTCTGCTGTGATCAGTCTGTGTCTGCTGTGATCAGTCTGTGTCTGCTGTGATCAGTCTGTGTCTGCTGTGATGAGTCTGTGCCTGCTGTGATCAGTCTGTGTCTGCTGTGATCAGGCTGTGTCTGCTGTGATCAGTCTGTGTCTGCTGTGATGAGTCTGTGCCTGCTGTGATCAGTCTGTGTCTGCTGTGATCAGGCTGTGTCTGCTGTGATCAGTCTGTGTCTGCTGTGATCAGTCTGTGTCTGCTGTGATCAGTCTGTGTCTGCTGTGATGAGTCTGTGCCTGCTGTGATCAGTCTGTGTCTGCTGTGATCAGGCTGTGTCTGCTGTGATCAGTCTGTGTCTGCTGTGATCAGTCTGTGTCTGCTGTGATCAGGCTGTGTCTGCTGTGATCAGTCTGTGTCTGCTGTGATCAGGCTGTGTCTGCTGTGATCAGTCTTTGTCTGCTGTGATCAGTCTGTGTCTGCTGTGATCAGGCTGTGTCTGCTGTGATCAGTCTGTGTCTGCTGTGATCAGTCTGTGTCTGCTGTGATCAGGCTGTGTCTGCTGTGATCAGTCTGTGTCTGCTGAGATCAGGCTGTGTCTGCTGTGATCAGGCTGTGTCTGCTCGACACTGTCTACCTACAATCCTAGCTTGTCAGCTCCCCTTGAGCGCACCTTAACCTACATACAGCCAGGACCAGAATACCCTCGACCTCCCGTCATTGTGCAGGTTGTGTCTCAGCTCCTGGACCCCCGACCTCCCGTCATTGTGCAGGTTGTGTCTCAGCTCCTGGACCCCCGACCTCCCGTCATTGTGCAGGTTGTGTCTCAGCTCCTGGACCCCCAGCCACCCGTCATTGACCAGGTTGTGTCTCAGCTCCTGGACCCCCGACCTCCCGTCATTGTGCAGGTTGTGTCTCAGCTCCTGGACCCCCGACCACCCGTCATTGTGCAGGTTGTGTCTCAGCTCCTGGACCCCCGACCACCCGTCATTGACCAGGTTGTGTCTCAGCTCCTGGACCCCAACCTCCCGTCATTCACCAGGTTGTGTCTCAGCTCCTGGACCCCCGACCTCCCGTCATTGTGCAGGTTGTGTCTCAGCTCCTGGACCCTCAACCACCCGTCATTGACCAGGTTGTGTCTCAGCTCCTGGACCCCCAACCTCCCGTCATTCACCAGGTTGTGCCTCAGCTCCTGGACCCCCGACCACCCGTCATTGACCAGGTTGTGTCTCAGCTCCTGGACCCAACCCGACGTACACTTCCCAAATTAAAGCACCTTAATGTTGACGGTTTCAACCCGCCGGCCTCGGTGGGTTAGGCGGGATGCTTGGGTTCATGCTGTTTGGTTAGGCCAAACAGCTGTATTTCTCACGTTTTGGTTAGGCCAAACAGCTGTATTTCTCACGTTTTGGTTAAGCCAAACAGCTGTATTTCTCACGCCTCCGTGTAGTAAGATGTATTTTGTAAGCCTCTCACCATACTGGACAGTGAGGAGTATGGTGAGAGGGGGAGGACTAACCTGACCTACCTCACGATGAGTGCACACAGCTCCCCTCCACCACCGGGCGACGCCCCCCACCTCTCTCACCTGTAATGACAGAACATTGATTATTAATATTATATCACACACACGTAAATCACACTGACGTGATGGATCATTACGCACACATTCACAAGGGCCGTGGTGAGGGTTCGAACCCGTGCGGTGGGGTGTGTTCCCACACGCACACACACACTCTACCGACTACACCATGACATGGTCACAGACTCTAGTTCTTATACGGATTTTGATGCGGTCATGTTATTGTGATTACTGTTTGTGGTGTTGTAGTATTATATTCATGTATGTATACATACATGTATGTATACAGACATGTATGTATACATACATGAAGGTGCAACAGGATGTGTAGGGGAGAAGGGATGGGTATTATCAGAGGAAAGTGCCAGGTCATTACGACTATATAGCAATCTACCTCCTCACTATTACGTGGTTGTAATACATTGTATACATTGTACCTTGTCACCATTACTGTGGTACAGTCCTCGGTACCCTTACTCAAATCTCTGAATATCTAAATGTTAGATATTAAGTCCCTACACATCCTCTCATGTGTACTCTATATATATCTATATATATATATATATATATATATATATATATATATATATATATATATATAAAACCCTGAACTGTAATGTCATCCTGACTTTAAAAGCTTCCTAGAAGGTTGTAGCAGAAACCCATGAGCACCACACCAGAAACAAACACCTTTTTGATATTCCAAGAGTACGACTTAATCAAACTAGAAATGCTCTACAAATCAAGGGACCCAGAATGTGGAATGACCTTCCCAAACCATGTTAAAGACTGTACTCTCTCAACCAGTTTAAGATAAAAACTAAGTACTACCTAATTAACTCCTGTAACCTACCTTACACCTATAATGTCAAACCTGTCTGTTATTTTAAACAATGCTGTTTGTTGACCAACTTGTATAATTGCTCTGCCTTGTTCCCTCCTTATTATATTTTTTACTTTTTTCAACACAATTTATACTTTAAGCTCAATTACTATTAAATTTTAGTCCTAAGTGGGTTTTTCCCTCACCTTGCCCGAAACACTATGCGTACTAGTGGCTTTAGGTATGTATGTACTAACTCTATCTTTAAATCAAAACATTATGTAAGTAACTTTACCTGAATAAAACATCTAAATCTAAATCTATTATCATCCCCTCACTACCCCTTACAACATAAGCTGGCGCTCCTCCCCACGCTCCCTCGCCCTCACCCCACGCTCCCTCGCCCTCCCCCCACGCTCCCTCGCCCTCCCCCCATGCTCCCTGCCCTCCCCCACGCTCCCTGGCCCTCCCCCACGCTCCCTCCGCCCCCCCCACGCTCCCCTGGCCCTCCCCCCACGCTCCCTCGGCCCTCCCCCACGCTCCTGCCCCTCACCCCACGCTCCCTGGCCCTCCCCCCCCACGCCTCCATCGCCCTGCCCCCCACGCTCCCTCGCCCTCACCCCACGCTCCCTGCCCTCCCCCACGCTCCCTCGCCCTCCCCCCACGCTCCCTCGCCCTCCCCCCACGCTCCCGTCGCCCCTACCCCCACGCTCCCTGCCCCCCCCCACGACTCACTGGCCCTCCCCCGCGCTCCCTCGCCTCCCCCCGCTCCCTGGCCCTCCCCCCAAGCTCCCTGGCCCTCCCCACGCTCCCTCGCCCTCCACCACGCTCCCTGCCCTCCCCCACGCCTCACTCGCCCTCCCCCACGCTCCCTTGCCCTCCCCCACGCTCCATGGCCCTTCCCCCACGCTCCCCTGGCCCTCCCCACGCTCCCGGCCCTCCCTCACGCTCCTGCCTCCCCCGAGCTCCCTGGCCCTCCCCCCACGCTCCCTCGCCCTCCCCCACGCTCCCTGGCCCTCCCCCACGCTCCCTCGCCCCTCCCCACGCTCCCTCGCCCTCACCCCACGCTCCCTGCCCCTCCCCCACGCTCCCCTCGCCCTCCCCCACGCTCCCTGCCATCCCCACGCTCCCCTCGCCCTCCCCCACGCTCCCTCGCCCTCCCCCACGCATCCCTGGCCCCCCCCCACGCTCCCTTGCTTCCTGGCCCTCCCCTCACGCTCCCTCGCCTCCCCACGCTCCCTCAGCCCCTTCCCCCCGCGCTCCCTGGCCCTCCCCCATGCTCCCTCGCCCTCCCCACATGCTCCCTCGCCCTCCCCCACGCTCCCTGGCCCTCCCCCACGCTCCTGGCCCTCCCCACGCTCCCCGCCACTCCCCCACGCTCCCTGGCCCTCCCCCACGCTCCCTCGCCCTCCCCCACGCTCCCTCGCCCTCCCCACGCTCCCTGGCCT
>WNGS01127967.1:61456-71729 GCA_020271785.1 Procambarus virginalis | reverse complement strand
CCAATAACGTGGGCAGTGGTGGACCCCATACCCATCCCATGGGCAGTGGTGGACCCCATACCCATCCCATGGGCAGTGGTGAACCCCATACCCATCCCATGGGCAGTGGTGAACCCCATACCCATCCCATGGGCAGTGGTGAACCCCATACCCATCCCGTGGGCAGTGGTGTACCCCATACCATCTAAGAGGCACAATAAGTACCCAAGACTCACTGGTCGTGTTAGGGCCTCCAGGCGGACCTTGGCCGCGTTGCTGGCACAACAACTCTCTGTATCTTAGACACCCATTTAACTTTTCTTTAATTATGCTAGCTTATACCTAGCTAGCGACTATAACTTAAGCTATTATATACATATAAATAGCTTAAGCTATTATCTATAACTTACTAGCTTACCTGGAACATACCTGGAGAGGGTTGTGTGGGTCCTGATCCTATATCTTGCTTAACTAAATCCGCTGGGAACGTTATTGTGATGGGTACAGCCTATACTAGAAACTAAACTAACTAAAGTAAAGAAAAACGATGCCCAGCTAATGTGTTTAGTCCAGATAAGAGGCGTTCATATACATTACGACATGACTTTACATTATATAGAGTGACAGCTATACTGTAGACGTCTTAGATTGGCGTGTTCCTGTAGTGTTGTTATATATCAAAGTTACCCATGGAATGGTCAAGTTTTCTCTCGCCATCATAGAAAACTTTAATCAACAGGGGAGACAATGACTCTATTGAAGTCTAGATATTTATATAAGTTATATGTTTATATTTATAATATAAGTCACATTTTGGAAAAGCTTCGCATTATACTTGTTTCTGTTATTGGCGTATATATTTGTTTCTCTGAACATGATTTCGGCGTAAAATATGAGAATATACTCACCTAGTTGTGCTTGCGGGGGTTGAGCTGTGGCTCATTGGTCCCGCCTCTCAACTGTCCTCAACTAGTGAGTGTGTGGAACAATGGTCATGTGTGAGTACATGGGCTCGCCAGCTTATTGTTGTGGGTGTTGTAAGGGGTAGTGAGGGGATGATAATAGTTTAGATTTAGATTTTTATTCAGGTAAATTTACTTACATAATGTTGGATTTAAAGATAGAGTTAGTACATACAATACCTAAAGCCACTAGTACGCATAGCGTCTCGGGCAAGGTGAGGGAAAAAAACCCACTTAGACTAAAACTTAATAGTAATTGAGCTTAAAGTATAAATTGTGTTGAAAAAAGTAAAAATAAAATAAGGGGGGAACAAGGCAGAGAATAGCAATTATACAATTTGGTCAACAAACAGCATTGTTTAAAATAACAGACATGGGATGACATTATAGGGGTGAGGTAGGTTACATGGAGTTAATTAGGTAGTGCTTAGTTTTATCTTAAACTGGTTGAGAGGAAGTACAGTCTTTACATGGTTGGGAGGTCATTCCACATTCTGGGTCCCTTGATCTGTAGAGTATTTCTAGTTTGATTAAGTCGTACTCTTGGAATATCAAAAAGGTATGTGTTTCTGGTGTGGTGCTCATGGGTTCTGTTACAACCTTCTAGGAAGCTTTTGAGGTCAGGATTGGCATTACAGTTCAGGGTTTTCTATATGTATAGAGTACACATGAGAGGATGTGCAGGGACTTATTATCTAACATTTAGATATTCAGAGATTTGAGTAAGGGGTACCGAGTGACTGTACCACAGTAATGGTGACAAGGTACAATGTTACAATGTATTACAACCACTGTACCACAGTAATAGTGAGGAGGTACAGTGCTATGTAGTCGTAATGACCTGGCACTTTCCTCTGATAATACCCATCCCTTCTCCCCTACACATCCTGTTGCACCTTCATGTATGTATACATACATGTCTGTATACATACATGTCTGTATACATACATGAATATAATACTACAACACTACAAACAGTAATCACAATAACATGACGGCATCAAAATCCGTATAAGAACTAGAGTCTGTGACCATGTCATGGTGTAGTCGGTAGAGTGTGTGTGTGTGTGTGGGAACACACCCCACCGCACGGGTTCGAACCCTCACCACGGCCCTTGTGAATGTGTGCGTAATGATCCATCACGTCAGTGTGATTTACGTGTGTGTGATATAATATTAAAAATCAATGTTCTGTCATTACAGGTGAGAGAGGTGGGGGGCGTCGCCCGGTGGTGGAGGGGAGCTGTGTGCACTCATCGTGAGGTAGGTCAGGTTAGTCCTCCCCCTCTCACCATACTCCTCACTGTCCAGTATGGTGAGAGGCTTACGAAATACACCTTACTACACGGAGGCGTGAGAAATACAGCTGTTTGGCTTAACCAAAACGTGAGAAATACAGCTGTTTGGCCTAACCAAAACGTGAGAAATACAGCTGTTTGGCCTAACCAAAACGTGAGAAATACAGCTGTTAGGCCTAACCAAAACGTGAGAAATACAGCTGTTTGGCCTAACCAAACAGCATGAACCCAAGCATCCCGCCCAACCCACCGAGGCCGGCGGGTTGAAACCGTCAACATTAAGGTGCTTTAATTTGGGAAATGTACGTCGGGTTGGGGTCCAGGAGCTGAGACACAACCTGGTCAATGACGGGAGGTTGGGGGTCCAGGAGCTGAGACACAACCTGGTCAATGACGGGTGGTCGGGGGTCCAGGAGCTGAGACACAACCTGGTCAATGACGGGTGGTTGAGGGTCCAGGAGCTGAGACACAACCTGGTCAATGACGGGGGGTCGGGGGTCCAGGAGCTGAGACACAACCTGGACAATGACAGGTGGTCGGGGGTCCAGGAGCTGAGACACAACCTGCACAATGACGGGTGGTTGGGGGTCCAGGAGCTGAGACACAACCTGCACAATGACAGGTGGTCGGGGGTCCAGGAGCTGAGACACAACCTGCACAATGACAGGTGGTTGAGGGTCCAGGAGCTGAGACACAACCTGGTCAATGACGGGAGGTCGGGGGTCCAGGAGCTGAGACACAACCTGGTCAATGACGGGAGGTCGGGGGTCCAGGAGCTGAGACACAACCTGGTCAATGACGGGAGGTCGGGGGTCCAGGAGCTGAGACACAACCTGGTCAATGACGGGAGGTCGGGGGTCCAGGAGCTGAGACACAACCTGCACAATGACGGGTGGTTGGGGGTCCAGGAGCTGAGACACAACCTGGTCAATGACGGGAGGTTGGGGTCCAGGAGCTGAGACACAACCTGGTCAATGACGGGAGGTTGGGGTCCAGGAGCTGAGACACAACCTGGTCAATGACGGGTGGTTGAGGGTCCAGGAGCTGAGACACAACCTGGTCAATGACGGGAGGTTGGGGTCCAGGAGCTGAGACACAACCTGGTCAATGACGGGTGGTTGGGGGTCCAGGAGCTGAGACACAACCTGGTCAATGACGGGAGGTTGGGGTCCAGGAGCTGAGACACAACCTGGTCAATGACGGGTGGTTGAGGGTCCAGGAGCTGAGACACAACCTGGTCAATGACGGGTGGTTGAGGGTCCAGGAGCTGAGACACAACCTGGTCAATGACGGGTGGTTGAGGGTCCAGGAGCTGAGACACAACCTGGTCAATGACGGGTGGTTGAGGGTCCAGGAGCTGAGACACAACCTGCACAATGACGGGAGGTTGAGGGTATTCTGGTCCCGGCTGTATGTAGGTTAAGGTGCGCTCAAGGGGAACTGACAGGCTAGTATGGCAGGTAGACAGTGTCGAGCAGACACAGCTTGATCACAGCAGACACAGACTGATCACAGCAGACACAGACTGATCACAGCAGACACAGACTGATCACAGCAGACACAGACTGATCACAGCAGACACAGACTGATCACAGCAGACACAGACTGATCACAGCAGACACAGCTTGATCACAGCAGACACAGACTGATCACAGCAGACACAGCCTGATCACAGCAGACACAGACTGATCACAGCAGACACAGACTGATCACAGCAGACACAGACTGATCACAGCAGACACAGACTGATCACAGCAGACACAGACTGATCACAGCAGACACAGACTGATCACAGCAGACACAGCCTGATCACAGCAGACACAGACTGATCACAGCAGACACAGACTGATCACAGCAGACACAGACTGATCACAGCAGACACAGACTGATCACAGCAGACACAGCCTGATCACAGCAGACACAGACTGATCACAGCAGACACAGACTGATCACAGCAGACACAGACTGATCACAGCAGACACAGACTGATCACAGCAGACACAGCCTGATCACAGCAGACACAGACTGATCTCAGCAGACACAGCCTGATCACAGCAGACACAGACTGATCACAGCAGACACAGACTGATCACAGCAGACACAGACTGATCACAGCAGACACAGACTGATCACAGCAGACACAGCCTGATCACAGCAGACACAGACTGATCACAGCAGACACAGCCTGATCACAGCAGACACAGCCTGATCACAGCAGACACAGACTGATCACAGCAGACACAGAATGATCACGGCAGACACAGACTGATCACAGCAGACACAGACTGATCACAGCAGACACAGAATGATCACAGCAGACACAGACTGATCACAGCAGACACAGACGGATCACAGCAGACACAGCCTGATAACAGCAGACACAGACTGATCACAGCAGACACAGACTGATCACAGCAGACACAGAGTGATCACAGCAGACACAGCCTGATCACAGCAGACACAGACTGATCACAGCAGACACAGACTGATCACAGCAGACACAGACTGATCACAGCAGACACAGACTGATCACAGCAGACACAGACTGATCACAGCAGACAAAGACTGATCACAGCAGACACAGCCTGATCACAGAAGACACAGCCTGATCTCAGCAGACACAGCCTGATCACAGCAGACACAGCCTGATCACAGCAGACACAGCCTGATCACAGCAGACACAGACTGATCACAGCAGACACAGCTGATCACAGCAGACACAGCCTGATCACACCAGACACAGCCTGATCACAGCAGACACAGACTGATCACAGCAGACACAGACTGATCACAGCAGACACAGCCTGATCACAGCAGACACAGACTGATCACAGCAGACACAGACTGATCACAGCAGACACAGCCTGATCACAGCAGACACAGACTGATCACAGCAGACACAGCCTGATCACAGCAGACACAGACTGATCACAGCAGACACAGACTGATCACAGCAGACAGACTGATCACAGCAGACACAGACTGATCACAGCAGACAAAGACTGATCACAGCAGACACAGCCTGATCACAGCAGACACAGCCTGATCTCAGCAGACACAGCCTGATCACAGCAGACACAGCCTGATCACAGCAGACACAGCCTGATCACAGCAGACACAGCCTGATCACAGCAGACACAGCTGATCACAGCAGACACAGCCTGATCACAGCAGACACAGCCTGGTCACAGCAGACACAGCCTGGTCACAGCAGACACAGCCTGATCACAGCAGACACAGCCTGATCACAGCAGACACAGCCTGATCACAGCAGACACAGCCTGATCACAGCAGACACAGCCTGATCACAGCAGACACAGACTTATCACAGCAGACACAGACTGATCACAGCAGACACAGACTGATCACAGCAGACACAGACTGATCACAGCAGACACAGACTGATCACAGCAGACACAGACTGATCACAGCAGACACAGACTGATCACAGCAGACACAGACTGATCACAGCAGACACAGACTGATCACAGCAGACACAGAATGATCACAACAGACACAGACTGATCACAGCAGACACAGACGGATCACAGCAGACACAGCCTGATCACAGCAGACACAGACTGATCACAGCAGACACAGACTGATCACAGCAGACACAGACTGATCACAGCAGACACAGCCTGATCACAGCAGACACAGACTGATCACAGCAGACACAGACTGATCACAGCAGACACAGACTGATCACAGCAGACACAGACTGATCACAGCAGACACAGACTGATCACAGCAGACAAAGACTGATCACAGCAGACACAGCCTGATCACAGAAGACACAGCCTGATCTCAGCAGACACAGCCTGATCACAGCAGACACAGCCTGATCACAGCAGACACAGACTGATCACAGCAGACAAAGACTGATCACAGCAGACACAGCCTGATCACAGCAGACACAGCCTGATCACAGCAGACACAGCCTGATCACAGCAGAACAGCCTGATCACAGCAGACACAGCCTGATCACAGCAGACACAGACTGATCACAGCAGACACAGACTGATCACAGCAGACACAGACTGATCACAGCAGACACAGCCTGATCTCAGCAGACACAGCCTGATCACAGCAGACACAGCCTGATCACAGCAGACACAGACTGATCACAGCAGACTCAGACTGATCACAGCAGACACAGCCTGATCACAGCAGACACAGCCTGATCACAGCAGACACAGCCTGATCACAGCAGACACAGACTGATCGCAGCAGACACAGCCTGATCACAGCAGACACAGACTGATCACAGCAGACACAGACTGATCACAGCAGACACAGACTGATCACAGCAGACACAGACTGATCGCAGCAGACACAGAATGATCACAGCAGACACAGAATGATCACAGCAGACACAGACTGATCACAGCAGACATAGACTGATCACAGCAGACACAGAATGATCACAGCAGACACAGAATGATCACAGCAGACACAGAATGATCACAGCAGACACAGGACTGATCACAGCAGACACAGACTGATCACAGCAGACACAGACTGATCACAGCAGACACAGCCTGATCACAGCAGACACAGCCTGATCACAGCAGACACAGACTGATCACAGCAGACACAGACTGATCACAGCAGACACAGACTGATCACAGCAGACACAGCCTGATCTCAGCAGACACAGCCTGATCACAGCAGACACAGCCTGATCACAGCAGACACAGACTGATCACAGCAGACACAGCCTGACCACAGCAGACTCAGACTGATCACAGCAGACACAGCCTGATCACAGCAGACACAGCCTGATCACAGCAGACACAGCCTGATCACAGCAGACACAGACTGATCGCAGCAGACACAGCCTGATCACAGCAGACACAGACTGATCACAGCAGACACAGACTGATCACAGCAGACACAGACTGATCAGAGCAGACACAGACTGATCGCAGCAGACACAGCCTGATCACAGCAGACACAGAATGATCACAGCAGACACAGAATGATCACAGCAGACACAGACTGATCACAGCAGACACAGACTGATCACAGCAGACACAGAATGATCACAGCAGACACAGAATGATCACAGCAGACCACAGAATGATCACAGCAGACACAGACTGATCACAGCAGACACAGACTGATCACAGCAGACACAGACTGATCACAGCAGACACAGCCTGATCACACCAGACACAGCCTGTCACAGCAGACACAGACTGATCGCAGCAGACACAGCCTGATCACAGCAGACACAGACTGATCACAGCAGACACAGACTGATCACAGCAGACCAGACTGATCACAGCAGACACAGACTGATCGCAGCAGACACAGCCTGATCACAGCAGACACAGAATGATCACAGCAGACACAGAATGATCACAGCAGACACAGACTGATCACAGCAGGACACAGACTGATCACAGCAGACACAGAATGATCACAGCAGACACAGAATGATCACAGCAGACACAGAATGATCACAGCAGACACAGACTGATCACAGCAGACACAGACTGATCACAGCAGACACAGACTGATCACAGCAGACACAGCCTGATCACAGCAGACACAGCCTGATCACAGCAGACACAGACTGATCACAGCAGACACAGACTGATCACAGCAGACACATACTGATCACAGCAGACACAGCCTGATCTCAGCAGACACAGCCTGATCACAGCAGACACAGCCTGATCACAGCAGACACAGACTGATCACAGCAGACACAGCCTGACCACAGCAGACTCATACTGATCACAGCAGACACAGCCTGATCACAGCAGACACAGCCTGATCACAGCAGACACAGCCTGATCACAGCAGACACAGACTGATCGCAGCAGACACAGCCTGATCACAGCAGACACAGACTGATCACAGCAGACACAGACTGATCACAGCAGACACAGACTGATCGCAGCAGACACAGACTGATCACAGCAGACACAGCCTGATCACAGCAGACACAGAATGATCACAGCAGACACAGAATGATCACAGCAGACACAGACTGATCACAGCAGACACAGAATGATCACAGCAGACACAGAATGATCACAGCAGACACAGACTGATCACAGCAGACACAGACTGATCACATCAGACACAGACTGATCACAGCAGACACAGACTGATCACAGCAGACACAGCCTGATCACAGCAGACACAGACTGATCACAGCAGACACAGACTGATCACAGCAGACACAGACTGATCACAGCAGACACAGACTGATCACAGCAGACACAGCCTGATCACAGCAGACACAGACTGATCACAGCAGACACAGACTGATCACAGCAGACACAGCCTGATCACAGCAGACACAGACTGATCACAGCAGACACAGACACAGCTGACAGACAAGATATAGGACAGATATGGTACAGGAAAGAGAGAACAGATACAATATACAGAGAGAGAGAGCGAGCAGAGAAAGAGAGCGCGAGCAGAGAGAGCGAGCAGAGTAAGAGAGCGCGAGCAAGCAAATCTTACACAAAAGAGAGTTTAAGGAGTATGGGAGAGCGTGTGTGTGAGTGGGGGGAGGGGGGGGGAGGGGGGTGTTCACCTGTGTGTAACCTTGAGATCATTCATTAAGGTGAGGAGGAGGAGGAGGAGGAGGAGGAGTACACAGGTGTGTTGTCCTCATAGTACTCAGCAGACAAGGGCCACCACGACAACACTGGCACCTCTGTAAATATATATACTCCTGGTTGGCAAGCCTGCTGTAGCCGGGGTGGGGCAGCTGGGGGTGGTGCGGGGAGGGACAGCTGGTGGTGGTGCGGGGAGGGACAGCTGGTGGTGGTGCGGGGAGGGGCAGCTGGTAGGTGGTGCGGGGAGGGGCAGCTGGTGGTGGTGCGGGGAGGGACAGCTGGTGGTGGTGCGGGGAGGGGCAGCTGGTAGGTGGTGCGGGGAGGGGCAGCTGGTGGTGGTGCGGGGAGGGACAGCTGGTGGTGGTGCGGGGAGGGGCAGCTGGTAGGTGGTGCGGGGAGGGGCAGCTGGTAGGTGGTGCGGGAGGGACAGTCAGGATGGTGCGGGAGGGACAGCTGGTGGTGGTGCGGGGAGGGACAGCTGGGGGTGGTGCGGGGAGGGGCAGCTGGTGGTGGTGCGGGGAGGGGCAGCTGGTAGGTGGTGCGGGGAGGGGCAGCTGGTAGGTGGTGCGGGGAGGGACAGTCAGGGATGGTGCGGGGAGGGACAGCTGGTGGTGGTGCGGGGAGGGACAGTCAGGGATGGTGCGGGGAGGGACAGCTGGTGGTGGTGCGGGGAGGGACAGTCAGGGATGGTGCGGGGAGGGACAGCTGGTGGTGGTGCGGGGAGGGACAGCTGGGGTGGTGCGGGGAGGGGCAGCTGGGGGTGGTGCGGGGAGGGACAGTCAGGGGTGGTGCGGGGAGGGGCAGCCGGCTAATAAATGCATGGATTAGCACCATAGAAAAATGCATGAGCAATCACATTCCCGTAGCTCACCATACAACGCTCCCCCCCCCCAGCCACTGAGGCGCTCAGGACACAACAAACCAGATATAACAACCTTCTACAACTCATAACACAACACGGGTGGACGGACGAGCGCAAAAGACTACAAAGGGAACTACAAGATGAGCTGCAAGATCTATGCAAAACAGAATACACCAAACAATGGGATGACCTAATAAGTAAAATTCAAGTCGACTACAGAAACCCAGGAAATTTCTGGAAAAAAGTAAAGACCCTGATGGGAAGCTCTTCTGAGGAAACACCCTACATCATTGGCGCCTCAGGAAATAAACTCTATGAGGAGAGAGAGAGAACAAGAACAAGAATTCAGGAATTCTGGGAAAAAAATATTCAGGGTAAACCCGGAAGAAAATGTAAACTTTTGCCTCCTGAGCAAACAATAGACCTTAAACAACATACGCGATGACTGCCACCTTATGAAACACATACCATTGCAGAGGTCCATAAAACAATTATGGGTTTCAAGAACAGGCGCCGGGCAACAGCAAGATAAACAAGATGGTATTATCCAACCTACCAGTGATTGCACTCCATCAATACACATGTATA
>WNGS01127967.1:44892-60456 GCA_020271785.1 Procambarus virginalis | reverse complement strand
CTACACCACAAAGGTAGATATCCGTAATCTTCTAGGGATTGGTACCAAAAAGGTCCCCAAACGGACCAGTAGTATAGCAATGGGAGGTTCCCACTATAGGTCCCACATCGCTAACTTGTACATGAGAACACCAAGACGCCCTCGTCAGCACCACAGACACCGTCAGCACCACGGGGACACCTCGCCTCTACTGCACACACGCCCACCATGATCCGTAAGTGTGTGAGTCCCGGTGGACCTCCAGCAACTGTGCTGACGGGTCCACCGGGACTCACGCCTTAACTTTACCCTTGAATTAGTGCTCCAAGGTGCTCTCCTCTATGTCTGAGTCAGCACCACAGACACCGTCAGCACCACAGACACCCGTCAGCACCACAGTCACCGTCAGCACCACAGACACCCGTCAGCACCACAGACACCGTCAGCACCACAGACACCGTCAGCACCACAGACACCCGTCAGCGCCACAGACACCGTCAGCGCCACAGTCACCGTCAGCGCCACAGACACCCGTCAGCACCACAGACACCCGTCAGCACCACAGACACCGTCAGCGCCACAGACACCCGTCAGCGCCACAGACACCCGTCAGCACCACAGACACCCGTCAGCACCACAGACACCGTCAGCGCCACAGACACCCGTCAGCGCCACAGACACCGTCAGCGCCACAGTCACCGTCAGCGCCACAGACACCCGTCAGCACCACAGACACCCGTCAGCACCACAGACACCGTCAGCGCCACAGACACCCGTCAGCACCACAGACACCGTCAGCGCCACAGACACCCGTCAGCACCACAGACACCCGTCAGCACCACAGACACCGTCAGCGCCACAGACACCCGTCAGCACCACAGACACCCGTCAGCACCACAGACACCGTCAGCACCACAGTCACCGTCAGCATCACAGTCACCGTCAGCACCACAGACACCGTCAGCACCACAGACACCGTCAGCACCACAGACACCCGTCAGCACCACAGTCACCGTCAGCACCACAGTCACCGTCAGCACCACAGTCACCGTCAGCACCAGAGACACCGTCAGCACCACAGTCACCGTCAGCACCACAGTCACCGTCAGCACCACAGACACCGTCAGCACCACTGACACCGTCAGCACCACAGTCACCGTCAGCACCACAGACACCGTCAGCACCACAGACACCGTCAGCGCCACAGACACCCGTCAGCACCACAGACACCGTCAGCGCCACAGACACCGTCAGCACCACAGACACCCGTCAGCACCACAGACACCGTCAGCACCACAGACACCCGTCAGCACCACAGACACCCGTCAGCACCACAGACACCCGTCAGCACCACAGACACCGTCAGCACCACAGTCACCGTCAGCACCACAGTCACCGTCAGCACCACAGACACCGTCAGCACCACAGTCACCGTCAGCATCACAGTCACCGTCAGCACCACAGACACCGTCAGCACCACAGACACCGTCAGCACCACAGACACCCGTCAGCACCACAGTCACCGTCAGCACCACAGTCACCGTCAGCACCACAGTCACCGTCAGCACCACAGACACCGTCAGCACCACAGTCACCGTCAGCACCACAGTCACCGTCAGCACCACAAACACCGTCAGCACCACTGACACCGTCAGCACCACAGTCACCGTCAGCACCACAGACACCGTCAGCACCGCTGACACCGTCAGCACCACAGTCACCGTCAGCACCACAGTCACCGTCAGCACCACAGACACCGTCAGCACCACAGTCACCGTAAGCACCACAGACACCGTCAGCACCACTGACACCGTCAGCACCACTGACACCGTCAGCACCACAGTCACCGTCAGCACCACAGTCACCGTCAGCACCACAGACACCGTCAGCACCACAGTCACCGTAAGCACCACAGACACCGTCAGCACCACTGACACCGTCAGCACCACTGACACCGTCAGCACCACAGTCACCGTCAGCACCACAGACACCGTCAGCACCACTGACACCGTCAGCACCACAGTCACCCGTCAGCACCACAGTCACCGTCAGCACCACAGACACCCGTCAGCACCACAGTCACCGTCAGCACCAGAGACACCGTCAGCACCACAGTCACCGTCAGCACCACAGTCACCGTCAGCACCACAGTCACCGTCAGCACCACAGACACCGTCAGCACCACAGACACCGTCAGCACCACAGTCACCGTCAGCACCACAGTCACCGTCAGCACCACAGTCACCGTCAGCACCACAGACACCGTCAGCACCACAGACACCGTCAGCACCACAGACACCGTCAGCACCACAGTCACCGTCAGCACCACAGACACCGTCAGCACCACAGTCACCGTCAGCACCACAGACACCGTCAGCACCACAGACACCGTCAGCACCACAGACACCGTCAGCACCACAGACACCGTCAGCACCACAGACACCGTCAGCACCACAGACACCGTCAGCACCACAGACACCGTCAGCACCACAGTCACCGTCAGCACCACAGACACCGTCAGCACCACAGTCACCGTCAGCACCACAGTCACCGTCAGCACCACAGACACCGTCAGCACCACAGACACCGTCAGCACCACAGTCACCGTCAGCACCACAGACACCGTCAGCACCACAGACACCGTCAACACCACAGACACCGTCAACACCACAGACACCGTCAGCACCACAGACACCGTCAACACCACAGACACCGTCAACACCACAGACACCGTCAGCACCACACACCGTCAGCACCACAGACACCGTCAGCACCACAGACACCGTCAACACCACAGACACCGTCAGCACCACAGACACCGTCAGCACCACAGACACCGTCAGCACCACAGTCACCGTCAGCACCACAGACACCGTCAGCACCACAGTCACCGTCAGCACCACAGACACCGTCAGCACCACAGACACCGTCAACACCACAGACACCGTCAACACCACAGACACCGTCAGCACCACAGACACCGTCAACACCACAGACACCGTCAACACCACAGACACCGTCAGCACCACACACCGTCAGCACCACAGACACCGTCAGCACCACAGACACCGTCAACACCACAGACACCGTCAGCACCACAGACACCGTCAGCACCACAGACACCGTCAACACCACTGACTGGTTGTTCTGACCGACATAACATCCACCAGGCCCTCGACGCTGCCCCACACTGGTTGTTCTGACCGACATAACATCCACCAGGCCCTCGACGCTGCCACTGACTGGCTGTTCTGACCGACATAACATCCACCAGGCCCTCGACGCTGCCCCACACTGGTTGTTCTGACCGACATAACATCCACCAGGGCCTCGACGCTGCCACTGACTGGTTGTTCTGACCGACATAACATCCACCACGGCCTCGACGCTGCCACTGACTGGTTGTTCTGACCGACATAACATCCACCAGGCCCTCGACGCTGCTCCACACTGGTTGTTCTGACCGACATAACATCCACCAGGCCCTCGACGCTTCCCCACACTGGTTGTTCTGACCGACATAACATCCACCACGGCCTCGACGCTGCCACTGACTGGTTGTTCTGACCGACATAACATCCACCACGGCCTCGACGCTGCTCCACACTGGTTGTTCTGACCGACATAACATCCACCAGGCCCTCGACGCTGCCCCACACTGGTTGTTCTGACCGACATAACATCCACCAGGCCCTCGACGCAGCCCCACACTGGTTGTTCTGACCGGCATAACATCCACCAGGCCCTCGACGCTGCTCCACACTGGCTGTTCTGACCGACATAACATCCACCAGGCCCTCGACGCTGCTCCACACTGGTTGTTCTGACCGACATAACATCCACCACGGCCTCGACGCAGCCCCACACTGGTTGTTCTGACCGGCATAACATCCACCAGGCCCTCGACGCAGCCCCACACTGGTTGTTCTGACCGGCATAACATCCACCAGGCCCTCGACGCAGCCCCACACTGGTTGTTCTGACCGGCATAACATCCACCAGGCCCTCGACGCAGCCCCACACTGGTTGTTCTGACCGGCATAACATCCACCAGGCCCTCGACGCTGCCACTGACTGGCTGTTCTGACCGACATAACATCCACCAGGCCCTCGACGCTGCCCCACACTGGTTGTTCTGACCGACATAACATCCACCAGGCCCTCGACGCTGCTCCACACTGGTTGTTCTGACCGACATAACATCCACCAGGGCCTCGACGCTGCTCCACACTGGTTGTTCTGACCGACATAACATCCACCAGGCCCTCGACGCTGCTCCACACTGGTTGTTCTGACCGACATAACATCCACCAGGGCCTCGACGCTGCTCCACACTGGTTGTTCTGACCGACATAACATCCACCAGGCCCTCGACGCTGCTCCACACTGGTGTTCTGACCGACATAACATCCACCAGCCCTCGACGCTGCTCCACACTGGTTGTTCTGACCGACATAACATCCACCAGGGCCTCGACGCTGCTCCACACTGGTTGTTCTGACCGACGTAACATCCACCAGGGCCTCGACGCAGCCTACAAGTATTATTAAACATCGGCTATACCAACAACTCCACACCTAGATCACAACATATTTAGAACACGTAAAAGTATTTTATGTAAAAATTTCCAAAAAGAGTGAAACCGACAGCTCCCAGAGACTAAAGATTGGAACTCAGGATTTACTACACAACAATAATATTTGCTGTTTTGGTATTCAAGAACAACCACTCAAGAACAACCACTCAAGAACAACCACTCAAGAACAACCACTAAGAACAACCACTCAAGAACAACCACTAAGAACAACCACTCAAGAACAACCACTAAGAACAACCACTAAGAACAACCACTCAAGAACAACCACTAAGAACAACCACTAAAAACAACCACTCAAGAACAACCACTAAGAACAACCACTCAAGAACAACCACTAAGAACAACCACTAAGAACAACCACTAAGAACAACCACTCAAGAACAACCACTAAGAACAACCACTAAGAACAACCACTAAGAACAACCACTCAAGAACAACCACTAAGAACAACCACTAAGAACAACCACTAAGAACAACCACTCAAGAACAACCACTAAGAACAACCACTAAGAACAACCACTAAGAACAATCACTCAAGAACAACCACTAAGAACAACCACTAAGAACAACCACTAAGAACAAGCACTAAGAACAACCACTACGAACAACCACTAAGAACAACCACTCAAGAACAACCACTAAGAACAACCACTAAGAACAAGCACTAAGAACAAGCACTAAGAACAACCACTCAAGAACAACCACTAAGAACAACCACTCAAGAACAAGCACTAAGAACAACCACTCAAGAACAACCACTAAGAACAACCACTAAGAACAACCACTAAGAACAACCACTAAGAACAACCACTAAGAACAACCACTCAAGAACAACCACTAAGAACAAGCACTAAGAACAACCACTCAAGAACAACCACTAAGAACAACCACTAAGAACAACCACTCAAGAACAACCACTAAGAACAAGCACTAAGAACAACCACTCAAGAACAACACTCAAGAACAACCACTCAAGAACAAGCACTAAGAACAACCACTCAAGAACAACCACTAAGAACAACCACTAAGAACAACCACTAAGAACAACCACTAAGAACAACCACTAAGAACAACCACTCAAGAACAACCACTCAAGAACAACCACTAAGAACAACCACTCAAGAACAACCACTAAGAACAACCACTAAGAACAACCACTAAGAACAACCACTAAGAACAACCACTAAGAACAACCACTAAGAACAACCACTCAAGAATAACCACTAAGAACAACCACTAAGAACAACCACTCAAGAACAACCACTAAGAACAACCACTAAGAACAACCACTCAAGAACAACCACTAAGAACAACCACTAAGAACACCACTAAGAACAACCACTAATAACAAGCACTCAAGAACAACCACTCAAGAACAAGCACTCAAGAACAACCACTCAAGAACAACCACTAATAACAACCACTAAGAACAAGCACTCAAGAACAACCACTCAAGAACAAGCACTCAAGAACAAGCACTCAAGAACAACCACTAAGAACAACCACTCAAGAACAACCACTCAAGAACAAGCACTCAAGAACAACCACTCAAGAACAACCACTCAAGAACAAGCACTCAAGAACAACCACTAAGAACAACCACTAAGAACAAGCACTAAGAACAACCACTAAGAACAACCACTAAGAACAACCACTAAGAACAACCACTAAGAACAACACTAAGAACAACCACTAAGAACAACCACTAAGAACAACCACTAAGAACAACCACTCAAGAACAACCACTAAGAACAACCACTAAGAACAACCACTCAAGAACAACCACCAGAACAACCACTCAAGAACAACCACTCAAGAACAACCACTAAGAACAACCACTAAGAACAACCACTAAGAACAACCACTAAGAACAACCACTCAAGAACAACCACTAAGAACAACACTAAGAACAACCACTAGAACAACCACTCAAGAACAACCACTCAAGAACAACCACTACGAACAACCACTAAGAACAACCACTAAGAACAACCACTAAGAACAACCACTAAGAACAACCACTCAAGAACAACCACTAAGAACAACCACTAAGAACAACCACTAAGAACAACCACTCAAGAACAACCACTAAGAAACAACCACTAAGAACAACCACTAAGAACAACCACTAAGAACAACCACTCAAGAACAACCACTAAGAACAACCACTAAGAACAACCACTCAAGAACAAANCAGACTCCACCACTGTGACATAAAGAGTGCCACAGAGGGGCAGACTCCACCACTGTGACATAAAGAGTGCCACAGTGGGCAGACTCCACCACTGTGACATAAAGAGTGCCACAGAGGCAGACTCCACCACTGTGACATAAAGAGTGCCACAGAGGGGCAGACTCCACCACAATGTGACATAAAGAGTGCCACAGAGGGCAGACTCCACCACTGTGACATAAGAGTGCCACAGAGGGCAGACTCCACCACTGTGACATAAAGAGTGCCACAGAGGGCAGACTCCACCACTGTGACATAAAGAGTGCAACAGGGGGGCAGACTCCACCACTGTGACATAAAGAGTGCCACAGAGGACAGACTCCACCACTGTGACATAAAGAGTGCCACAGGGGCAGACTCCACCACTGTGACATAAAGAGTGCCACAGAGGGGCAGACTCCACCACTGTGACATAAAGAGTGCCACAGAGGGGCAGACTCCACCACTGTGACATAAAGAGGGCCACAGAGGGACAGACTCCACCACTGTGACATAAAGAGTGCCACAGACTCCACCACTGTGACATAAAGAGGGCCACAGAGGGGCAGACTCCACCACTGTGACATAAAGAGTGCCACAGAGGGCAGACTCCACCACTGTCACATAAAGAGTGCCACAGAGGGCAGACTCCACCACTGTCACATAAAGAGTGCCACAGACAGACCCACCACTGTCACATAAAGAGTGCCACAGAGGGCAGACTCCACCACTGTGACATAAAGAGGGCCACAGAGGGCAGACTCCACCACTGTGACACTACCAACACAACCACAAAGCACCCTACAAAAGTTTGGTGAGGCTAGCCCCGAGCCTCTAGCCCCACACCGTAGTGAAACATGTTCTCTATCACGGAGAGTAACAGCGTGTCGTCAGGGTCAAGTGGTTACAGCGAGACGCCAACTACCATCTCACACCACCTCCATACTTATCTAGATATCTGTGATGGTTTGAAAGCATATTATGCTTCCAGTAATTAATAGTCTACTTGTAAACTTTCAATTCAACCTTCGTCCTTAACAGATAATATTCTCAGGTTATAACTATATTGTATTGTAAATCGTTGGTTTAAAATATAGTCTCGGAAATTATTTTCTTTTATACGCTCTAAGGTCTAGGTTTTCTTTAATGGGAAATTATAGGGAATACTCAAATAGCTTTCAAAATTTATGTTTGACAATATACGTATTTTTAAAATAACCTAACCTAACCTAACCTAACCTAACCTAACCTAACCTAACCAAACCTAACCTAAGCAAGCATAGGGAGTAGATAATAGGACGAATTACGTAGCGATTTGGCAGCGGAAACTATGAGGGTATATACCCATGATGACACGTGGGTACAAGATGTGTCCTCTAACTTAGCCAGTAAGAATTCTTACGTTACTGGGAGCACGTGCCCAGAGACAGGCAGCCGTGCCCAGAGACAGTGAGCACGTGCCCAGAGACAGGCAGCCGTGCCCAGAGACAGGCAGCCGTGCCCAGAGACAGTGAGCACGTGCCCAGAGACAGGCAGCCGTGCCCAGAGACTGGCAGCCGTGCCCAGAGACAGGCAGCCGTGCCCAAAGACTGGCAGCCGTGCCCAGAGACTGGCAGCCGTGCCCAGAGACAGTGAGCACGTGCCCAGAGACAGGCAGCCTTGCCCAGAGACTGGCAGCCGTGCCCAGAGACAGTGAGCACGTGCCCAGAGACAGGCAGCCGTGCCCAGAGACTGGCAGCCGTGCCCAGAGACAGTGAGCACGTGCCCAGAGACAGGCAGCCGTGCCCAGAGACTGGCAGCCGTGCCCAGAGACAGGCAGCCGTGCCCAGAGACTGGCAGCCGTGCCCAGAGACTGGCAGCCGTGCCCAGAGACAGTGAGCACGTGCCCAGAGACTGGCAGCCGTGCCCAGAGACAGGCAGCCGTGCCCAGAGACAGTGAGCACGTGCCCAGAGACTGGCAGCCGTGCCCAGAGACAGTGAGCACGTGCCCAGAGACAGGCAGCCGTGCCCAGAGACTGGCAACCGTGCCCAGAGACAGGCAGCCGTGCCCAGAGACAGGCAGCCGTGCCCAGAGACAGGCAGCCGTGCCCAGAGACAGTGAGCACGTGCCCAGAGACTGGCAGCCGCGCCCAGAGACAGGCAGCCGTGCCCAGAGACAGGCAGCCGTGCCCAGAGACAGGCAGCCGTGCCCAGAGACTGGCAGCCGTGCCCAGAGACTGGCAGCCGTGCCCAGAGACTGGCAGCCGTGCCCAGAGACTGCCAGCCGTGCCCAGAGACAGGCAGCCGTGCCCAGAGACAGGCAGCCGTGCCCAGAGACAGGCAGCCGTGCCCAGAGACTGGCAGCCGTGCCCAGAGACTGGCAGCCGTGCCCAGAGACAGGCAGCCGTGCCCAGAGACTGGCAGCCGTGCCCAGAGACAGGCAGCCGTGCCCAGAGACTGGCAGCCGTGCCCAGAGACTGGCAGCCGTGCCCAGAGACTGGCAGCCGTGCCCAGAGACAGGCAGCCGTACCCAGAGACTGGCAGCCGTGCACAGAGACAGGCAGCCGAGCCCAGAGACTGGCAGCCGTGCCCAGAGACAAGCAGCCGTGCCCAGAGACAGGGAGCACGTGCCCAGAGACAGGCAGCCGTGCCCAGAGACAGACAGCCGTGCCCAGAGACTAGCAGCACACGGGTACTACCAGCCAACATACCCACACGTCGCCCGGCCTACACGGGCGTGCCCAGAAGACTGTGGTACTTCTCACAGGATTGTAATGGGGTACCCAGAGCGTGTCCGTACCCTGCCCAGGGTATCTCCCAGCCTCTCGGGTCGTGCGGGCCCTGAAGGGGTATGGCTGGGCCCTCAGCCTCCCATGATAAGTGGCGCGCTACTCAGCCTATCTAAGTAACCAGCAAACGGTCAGATGCGACGAGAAGAATACCAACCGATGCAAACATTTATTGTGCTGATTTTGGTGATTGTTGAGAGTGATTGGTCGGCAGACGGGACCCTGGACCTTGGTCCAGGGTCCCTCACTCTTGGTCCAGGGTCCTCACTCTTGGTCCAGGGCCCTCACTCTTGGTCCAGGGTCCCTCACTCTTGGTCCAGGGCCCTCACTCTTGGTCCAGGGGCCCTCACTCTTGGTCCAGGGTCCTCACTCTTGGTCCAGGGGTCCTCACTCTTGGTCCAGGGTCCCTCACTCTTGGTCCAGGGTCCCTCACTCTTGGTCCAGGGTCCTTACTCTTGGTCCAGGGCCCTCACTCTTGGTCCAGGGCCCTCACTCTTGGTCCAGGGGCCCTCACTCTTGGTCCAGGGTCCTCACTCTTGGTCCAGAGGCCCTCACTCTTGGTCCAGGGGTCCTCACTCTTGGTCCAGGGTCCTCACTCTTGGTCCAGGGTCCTCACTCTTGGTCCAGGGGTCCTCACTCTTGGTCCAGGGGTCCTCACTCTTGGTCCAGGGTCCCTCACTCTTGGTCCAGGGGCCTCACTCTTGGTCCAGGGGCCCTCACTCTTGGTCCAGGGCCCTCACTCTTCGTCCAGGGGCCTCACTCTTGGTCCAGGGTCCCTCACTCTTGGTCCAGGGGTCCTCACTCTTGGTCCAGGGGCCTCACTCTTGGTCCAGGGGCCTCACTCTTGGTCCAGGGTCCTTACTCTTGGTCCAGGGCCCTCACTCTTGGTCCAGGCCCTCACTCTTGGTCCAGGGGCCCTCACTCTTGGTCCAGGGTCCTCACTCTTGGTCCAGAGGCCCTCACTCTTGGTCCAGGGGTCCTCACTCTTGGTCCAGGGTCCTCACTCTTGGTCCAGGGTCCTCACTCTTGGTCCAGGGGTCCTCACTCTTGGTCCAGGGGCCCTCACTCTTGGTCCAGGGGCCCTCACTCTTCGTCCAGGGGCCTCACTCTTGGTCCAGGGTCCCTCACTCTTGGTCCAGGGTCTTCACTCTTGGTCCAGGGTCCTCACTCTTGGTCCAGGGTCCTCACTCTTGGTCCAGGGCCCTCACTCTTGGTCCAGGGCCCTCACTCTTGGTCCAGGGTCCCTCACTCTTGGTCCAGGGTCCCTCACTCTTGGTCCAGGGTCCCTCACTCTTGGTCCAGGGTCTTCACTCTTGGTCCAGGGTCCCTCACTCTTGGTCCAGGGTCCCTCACTCTTGGTCCAGGGGCCCTCACTCTTGGTCCAGGGTCTTCACTCTTGGTCCAGGGTCCCTCACTCTTGGTCCAGGGTCCTCACTCTTGGTCCAGGGGCCTCACTCTTGGTCCAGGGTCCCTCACTCTTGGTCCAGGGTCCCTCACTCTTGGTCCAGGGGCCTCACTCATGGTCCAGGGTCCTCACTCTTGGTCCAGGGGCCTCACTCTTGGTCCAGGGGCCTCACTCTTGGTCCAGGGCCCTCACTCTTGGTCCAGGGTCCCTCACTCTTGGTCCAGGGTCTTCACTCTTGGTCCAGGGTCCCTCACTCTTGGTCCAGGGTCCCTCACTCTTGGTCCAGGGTCCCTCACTCTTGGTCCAGGGTCTTCACTCTTGGTCCAGGGTCCCTCACTCTTGGTCCAGGGCCCTCACTCATGGTCCAGGGACCCACACTGATGGTCCAGGGCCCCACACACTCATGGTCCAGGGCCCCACACTGATGGTCCAGGGCCCCACACACTCAGGTCCAGGGGCCCTCACTCATGGTCCAGGGGCCCTCACTCATGGTCCAGGGGCCCTCACTCATGGTCCAGGGGCCCTCACTCATGGTCCAGGGCCCCACACTCATGGTCCAGGGCCCCACACTCATGGTCCAGGGCCCCACACACTCATGGTCCAGGGCCCCACACTCATGGTCCAGGGCCCCACACACTCATGGTCCAGGGCCCCCCACTCATGGTCCAGGGCCCCACACTCATGGTCCAGGGCCCCCCACTCATGGTCCAGGGCCCCCACTCATGGTCCAGGGCCCCACACTCATGGTCCAGGGCCCCCACACTCATGGTCCAGGGCCCCCCACACTCATGGTCCAGGGCCCCACACTCATGGTCCAAGGCCCCACACTCATGGTCCAGGGCCCCCCACTCATGGTCCAGGGCCCCACACACTCATGGTCCAGGGCCACACACTCATGGTCCAGGGCCACACACACTCATGGTCCAGGCCCCACACACTCATGGTCCAGGGCCCCCCACTCATGGTCCAGGGCCACACACTCATGGTCCAGGGCCCCACACACTCATGGTCCAGGGCCCCACACTCATGGTCCAGGGCCCCACACTCATGGTCCAGGGCCCACACACTCATGGTCCAGGGCCCCCACTCATGGTCCAGGGCCCCACACACTCATGGTCAGGGCCCCACACTCATGGTCCAGGGCCCCACACTCATGGTCCAGGGCCCCACACTCATGGTCCAGGGCCCCACACACTCATGGTCCAGGGCCCCACACACTCATGGTCCAGGGCCCACACTCATGGTCCAGGGCCCCACACTCATGGTCCAGGGCCACACACTCATGGTCCAGGGCCCCACACTCATGGTCCAGGGCCCCCCACTCATGGTCCAGGGCCCACACACTCATGGTCCAGGGCCCCACACTCATGGTCCAGGGCCCCACACACTCATGGTCCAGGGGCCCCACACTCATGGTCCAGGGCCCCACACACTCATGGTCCAGGGCCCCCACACTCATGGTCCAGGGCCCACACTCATGGTCCAGGGCCCCACACTCATGGTCCAGGGCCCCACACTCATGGTCCAGGGCCCCCACTCATGGTCCAGGGCCCCCACACACTCATGGTCCAGGGCCCCCAACTCATGGTCCAGGGCCACACACTCATGGTCCAGGGCCCCACACACTCATGGTCCAGGGCCCCACACTCATGGTCCAGGGCCCCCACACTCATGGTCCAGGGCCCCACACTCATGGTCCAGGGCCCCACACATCATGGTCCAGGGCCACACACTCATGGTCCAGGGCCCCACACACTCATGGTCCAGGGCCCCACACTCATGGTCCAGGGCCCACACACTCATGGTCCAGGACCCCCACACTCATGGTCCAGGGCCCACACACTCATGGTCCAGGACCCCCACACTCATGGTCCAGGGCCCCCCACTCATGGTCCAGGGCCCCACACTCATGGTCCAGGGCCCCCACTCATGGTCCAGGGCCCCACACTCATGGTCCAGGGCCCCCCACTCATGGTCCAGGGCCCCACACTCATGGTCCAGGGGCCCCACACACTCATGGTCCAGGGCCCCACACTCATGGTCCAGGGCCCCTACTCATGGTCCAGGGCCCCACCCACTCATGGTCCAGGGCCCCACACACTCATGGTCCAGGGCCCCACACTCATGGTCCAGGGCCACACACTCATGGTCCAGGGCCCCCACACTCATGGTCCAGGGCCCCACACTCATGGTCCAGGGCCCCCACACTCGATCATGGTCCAGGGCCCCACACTCATGGTCCAGGGCCCCACACTCATGGTCCAGGGCCCCCCACTCATGGTCCAGGGCCCCCACTCATGGTCCAGGGCCCCACACACTCATGGTCCAGGGCCCCACACTCATGGTCCAGGGCCCCACACTCATGGTCCAGGGTCCCCCACTCATGGTCCAGGGCCCCACACTCATGGTCCAGGGCCCCACACTCATGGTCCAGGGCCCCACACTCATGGTCCAGGGCCCCCCACTCATGGTCCAGGGCCCCACCCACTCATGGTCCAGGGCCCCACACACTCATGGTCCAGGGCCCCACACTCATGGTCCAGGGCCACACACTCATGGTCCAGGGCCCCCACACTCATGGTCCAGGGCCCCACACTCATGGTCCAGGGCCCCCACACTCATGGTCCAGGGCCCCACACTCATGGTCCAGGGCCCCACACTCTCATGGTCCAGGGCCCCACACTCATGGTCCAGGGTCCCCCACTCATGGTCCAGGGCCCCACACTCATGGTCCAGGGCCCCACACTCATGGTCCAGGGCCCCACACTGATGGTCCAGGGCCCCACACACTCATGGTCCAGGGCCCCACACTCATGGTCCAGGGCCCCACACACTCATGGTCCAGGGCCCCACACTCATGGTCCAGGGGCCCCACACACTCATGGTCCAGGGCCCCACACACTCATGGTCCAGGGCCACACACTCATGGTCCAGGGCCCCACACTCGTGGTCCAGGCCCCACACACTCATGGTCCAGGGCCCCACACTCATGGTCCAGGGCCCCACACTCATGGTCCAGGGCCCCCCACACTCATGGTCCAGGGCCCCCCACTCATGGTCCAGGGCCCCCACACTCCTGGTCCAGGCCCCCACACTCATGGTCCAGGGCCCCACACTCATGGTCCAGGGCCCCACACACTCATGGTCCAGGGCCCCACACTCATGGTCCAGGGCCCCCCACACTCATGGTCCAGGGCGCCACACTCATGGTCCAGGGCCCCACACACTCATGGTCCAGGGCCCCACACTCATGGTCCAGGGCCCCCACACTCATGGTCCAGGGCCCCCCACTCATGGTCCAGGGCCCCCACACTCCTGGTCCAGGGCCCCACACTCATGGTCCAGGGCCCCACACTCATGGTCCAGGGCCCCACACTCATGGTCCAGGGCCCCCCACTCATGGTCCAGGGCCCCCCACACTCATGGTCCAGGGCCCCCACACTCATGGTCCAGGGCCCCCACACTCATGGTCCAGGGCCCCACACTCATGGTCCAGGGCCCACACACTCATGGTCCAGGGCCCCACACTCATGGTCCAGGGCCCCACACTCATGGTCCAGGGCCCCACACTCATGGTCCAGGGCCCCACACTCATGGTCCAGGGCCCACACACTCATGGTCCAGGGCCCCACACTCATGGTCCAGGGCCCCCACACATGGTCCAGGGCCCCCCACACTCATGGTCCAGGGCCCCCCACTCATGGTCCAGGGCCCCCACACTCCTGGTCCAGGGCCCCACACTCATGGTCCAGGGCCCCACACTCATGGTCCAGGGCCCACACACTCATGGTCCAGGGCCCCCCACTCATGGTCCAGGGTCCCCCACTCATGGTCCAGGGCCCCACACTCATGGTCCAGGGCCACACACTCATGGTCCAGGACCCCACACTCATGGTCCATGGCCGTACACTCATGGTCCAGGGCCCCCCAATCATGGTCCAGGGCCCCACACACTCATGGTCCAGGGCCCCACACTCCTGGTCCAGGGCCCCACACTCATGGTCCAGGGCCCCACACTCATGGTCCAGGGCCCACACACTCATGGTCCAGGGCCCCCCACTCATGGTCCAGGGTCCCCCACTCATGGTCCAGGGCCCCACACTCATGGTCCAGGACCCCACACTCATGGTCCATGGCCGTACACTCATGGTCCAGGGCCCCCCAATCATGGTCCAGGGCCCCCCACTCATGGTCCAGGGCCCCACACTCATGGTCCAGGGCCCCACACTCATGGTCCAGGGCCCCACACTCATGGTCCAGGGCCCCACACTCCTGGTCCAGGCCCCCACACTCATGGTCCAGGGCCCCACACTCATGGTCCAGGGCCCCCCACTCATGGTCCAGGGCCCCACACTCATGGTCCAGGGCCCCACACTCATGGTCCAGGGCCCCACACTCATGGTCCAGGGCCCCCCACTCATGGTCCAGGGCCCCACACTCATGGTCCAGGGCCCCACACTCATGGTCCAGGGCCCCACACTCATGGTCCAGGGCCCCACACTCATGGTCCAGGGCCTATTGTGTCCGCTCTAGCTATAATTACCACTAAACTGTGTAGGTTATTCCTGTTTTAACTTGGGTGTATATTAATAGAGTTCATATT
>WNGS01127962.1:0-33565 GCA_020271785.1 Procambarus virginalis | reverse complement strand
GTGTGGTGTGTATTCACCCACCTAGTTGTGCTTGCGGGGGTTGAGCTCTGGCTCTTTGGTCCCGCCTCTCAACCGTCAATCACAGGTGTACAGTTTCTGTGTCCTTGGCTGTGTGTGTGTGTGTACTCACCTATTTGTACTCACCTATTTGTGCTTGCGGGGTTTGAGCTTTGGCTCTTTGGTCCCGCCTCTCAACTGTCAATCAACTGGTGTACAGATTCCTGAGCCTACTGGGCTCTATCATATCTACATTTGAAACTGTGTATGGAGTCAGCCTCCACCACATCACTGCCTAATGCATTCCATCCGTTAACTACTCTGACACTGAAAAAGTTCCTTCTAACGTCTCTGTGGCTCATGTGGGTACTCAGTTTCCACCTGTGTCCCCTTGTTCGTCGTCCCCCCAGTGTTGAATAGTTTGTCCTTGTCTACCCGGTCGATTCCTCTGAGGATTTTGTAGGTTGTGATCATATCTCCCCTTACTCTTCTGTCTTCCAGTGTCGTAAGGTGCATTTCCCGCAGCCTTTCCTCGTAACTCATGCCTCTTAGTTCTGGGACTAGTCTAGTGGCATACCTTTGGACTTTTTCCAGCTTCGTCTTGTGCTTGACAAGGTACGGGCTCCATGCTGGGGCTGCATACTCCAGGATTGGTCTTACATATGTGGTGTACAAGATTCTGAATGATTCCTTACACAGGTTCCTGAACGCTGTTCTGATGTTAGCCAGCCTCGCATATGCCGCAGATGTTATCCTTTTTATGTGGGCTTCAGGAGACAGGTTTGGTGTGATATCAACTCCTAGATCTTTCTCTCTGTCCGTTTCATTAAGTACTTCATCTCCTATTCTGTATCCTGTGTCTGGCCTCCTGTTTCCACTGCCTAGTTTCATTACTTTGCATTTACTCGGGTTGAACTTCAACAGCCATTTGTTGGACCATTCACTCAGTCTGTCTAGGTCGTCTTGTAGCCTCCTACTATCGTCCTCAGTTTCAATCCTCCTCATAATTTTTGCATCATCGGCAAACATTGAGAGAAACGATTCTATACCCTCTGGGAGATCATTTACATATATCAGAAACAGTATAGGTCCAAGGACTGACCCCTGCGGGACTCCACTCGTAACGTCTCGCCAATCTGAGACCTCACCCCTCACACTGACTCTTTGTCTCCTGTTGCTTAGGTACTCCTGTATCCAACGGAGTACCTTCCCTTTCACTCCAGCCTGCATCTCCAGCTTTTTCACTAGCCTCTTGTGTGGCACTGTATCAAAGGCTTTCTGACAATCCAAAAATATGCAGTCTGCCCACCCTTCTCTTTCTTGCCTTATTTTTGTTGCCTGGTCGTAGAATTCAAGTAACCCTGTGAGGCAGGACCTGCCATCCCTGAATCCATGTTGGTGCTGTGTTACAAAGTTCTTTCGCTCCAGTTGCTCCACTAGCTTTCTTCGCACAATCTTCTCCATCAGCTTGCATGGTATGCAGGTTAGGGACACTGGCCTGTAATTCAGTGCCTCCTGTCTATCCCCTTTCTTGTATATCGGGACTACATTAGCTGCTTTCCAAATTTCTGGCAGTTCCCCTGTTGCCAGAGATTTGTTATACACTATGGAGAGTGGTAGGCACAGTTCTTCTGCTCCTTCCTTAAGTATCCAAGGGGAGATTCCATCTGGGCCTATAGCCTTTGTCACATCCAACTCTAGTAAACACTTTTTTACTTCCCCGCTTGTAATCTCAAACTCTTCCAGTGGTTCCTGGTTAGCTATCCCCTCTCTTAACTCTGGGATTTCTCCTTGCTCTTAGGTGAAGACCTCTTGGAATTTCTTATTCAGTTCCTCACATACTTCCTTGTCGTTTGTAGTGAATCCTTCTGCCCCTATCCTTAATTCCATAACCTGTGTGTGTGTGTGTGTGTGTGTGTGTGTGTGTGTGTGTGTGTGTGTGTGTGTCTGGGTGTGTGTGTGTGTGTGTGTGTGTGTACTCATCTATATGTTCTCACCTATATGTGTCTGCAGGATCGAGCATTGACTCTTGGATCCCGCCTTTCGAGCATCAGTTGTTTACAGCAATGACTCCTGTCCCATTTCCCTATCATACCTGGTTTTAAAATTATGAATAATATTTGCTTCCACAACCTGTTCCTGAAGTGCATTCCATTTTCCCACTACTCTCACGCCAAAAGAAAACTTCCTAACATCTCTGTGACTCATCTGAGTTTCCAACTTCCATCCATGTCCCCTCGTTCTGTTATTATTCCTGGTTGATACCTAGTTGATACCTGGTTGATGGGGTTCTGGGAGTTCTACTCCCCAAGCCGGCCCGAGGCCAGGCTTGACTTGTGAGAGTTTGGTCCACTAGGCTGTTGCTTGGAGCGGCCCGCAGGCCCACATACCCACCACAACCCGGCTGGTCCAGAACTCCTTGGAGGAATAAATCTAGTTTCCTCTTGAAGATGTCCACGGTTGTTCCGGCAATATTTCTTATGCTTGCTGGGAGGACGTTGAACAACCGCGGACCTCTGATATTTATACAGTGTTCTCTGATTGTGCCTATGGAACCCCTGCTCTTCACTGGTTCTATTCTGCATTTTCTTCCATATCGTTCATTCCAGTACGTTGTTATTTTACTGTGTAGATTTGGTACTTGGCCCTCCAGTATCTTCCAGGTGTATATTATTTGATATCTCTCTCGTCTTCTTTCTAGTGAGTACATTTGGAGAGCTTTGAGACGATCCCAATAATTTAGGTGCTTTATCGCGTCTATATGTGCCGTATATGTTCTCTGTATTCCCTCCATTTCAGCAATCTCTCCTGCTCTGAATGGGGAAGTGAGTACTGAACAGTACTCAAGACGGGACAGCACAAGTGACTTGAAGAGTACAACCATTGTGATGGGATCCCTGGATTTGAAAGTTCTCGTAATCCATCCTATCATTTTTCTGGCTGTCGCAATATTTGCTTGGTTATGCTCCCTAAACATTAGGTCGTCAGACATCATTATTCCCAAATCTTTACATGCTGTTTACCTACTATGGGCACATTTGATTGTGTTTTGTACCCTGTATTATGTTTATGTTCACATTTTTACCGTACCTGAGTACCTGGAATTTATCACTGTTAAACATCATGTTATTTTCTGAACTTTTTTGTTATTCCGTGTGAACATTTCGTCTATGTCCACTCTGTCAATCCCTCTGAGTATTTTATACGTTCCTATCATGTCCCCCCTCTCCCTCTTTCTAGTGTCGTAAGGCACAGTTCCCTCAGGCGCTCTTCATACCCCATCCCTCGTAGCTCTGGGACGAGTCTCGTTGCAAACCTCTGAACCTTTTCCAGTTTCATTATATGCTTCTTCAGATGGGGACTCCATGATGAGGCTGCATACTCTAAGACTGTCCTCTCGTAGGCAGTGTAAAGCGCCCTAAATGCCTCCTTACTTAGGTTTCTGAATAATTTTCTAACTTTTGCCAGTGTAGAGTACGCTGCTGTCGTTATCCTATTTATATGTGCCCCAGGAGATAGATTAGGTGTTACGTCCACACCCAGGTCTCTTTCGCGCGTCGTCACAGGTAGGCTGTTCCTCTTCATTGTGTGCTGTGTGTGTACTCACCTATTTGTACTCACCTATTTGTGCTTGCAGGATCGAGCATTGACTCTTGGATCCCGCCTTTCCAGCCATCGGTTGTTTACAGCAATGACTCCTGTCCTATTTCCCTATCATACCTAGTCTTAAAAGTATGAATAGTATTTGCTTCCACGACCTGTTCCCCAAGTGCATTCCATTTTTCCACTACTCTCACGCTAAATGAAAACTTCCTAACATCTCTGTGACTCATCTGAGTTTCCAGTTTCCACCCATGTCCCCTCGTTCTGTTATTATTACGTGTGAACATTTCATCTATTTCCACTTTGTCAATTCCCCTGAGTATTTTATATGTCTCTATCATATCTCCTCTCTCCCTTCTTTTCTCTAGTGTCGTAAGGTTCAGTTCCTTCAGACGCTCTTCATATCCCATCCCTCGTAACTCTGGGACAAGCCTCGTCGCAAACCTCTGAACCTTCTCCAGTTTCCTTATGTGTTTCTTCAGGTGGGGGCTCCATGATGGCGCGGCATACTCTAAGACGGGTCTCACGTAGGCAGTGTAAAGCGCCCTAAAAGCCTCCTCATTTAGGTTTCTGAATGAAGTTCTAATTTTCGCCAGTGTAGAGTACGCTGCTGTCGTTATCCTATTTATATGTGCCTCAGGAGTTAGATTAGGTGTCACATCCACTCCCAGATCTCTTTCTCGAATCGTTACAGGTAGGCTGTTCCCCTTCATTGTGTACTGTCCCTTTGGTCTCCTATCACCTGATCCCATTTCCATAACTTTACATTTACTGGTGTTAAACTCCAGTAGCCATTTCCCTGACCATCTCTGCAACCTGTTTAAGTCCTCTTGGAGGATCCTACAATCCTCGTCTGTCACAACTCTTCTCATTAATTTTGCGTCATCCGCAAACATTGACATGTATGATTCCACTCCTGTAAACATGTCATTTACGTAAATTAGAAAGAGGATTGGTCCCAGCACCGATCCTTGAGGTACTCCACTTGTTACTGTTCGCCAGTCCGACTTCTCGCCCCTTACCATTACCCTCTGGCTCCTTCCTGTTAGGTAGTTCTTCACCCATTCTAGGGCCTTTCCGCTTACTCCTGCCTGCCTCTCAAGTTTGTATAGCAGTCTCATGTGCGGTACTGTATCAAAGGCCTTTTGGCAGTCAAGAAATATGCAGTCTGCCCAGCCTTCTCTGTCCTGCCTTATCCTTGTTACTTTATCATAGAATTCTAAAAGGTTTGTTAGGCATGATTTCCCTGTCCAGAACCCATGTTGGTGCTTGTTTACAAACCCAATGCTCTCCAGGTGCTCAACAAGTCTTAGCCTAATTATTCTTTCAAGTATTTTGCAGGGGATGCTTGTCAATGATACGGGTCTGTAGTTAAGTGCCTCCTCCCTATCACCTTTCTTGAAAATCGGTACGACATTTGCCTCCTTCCAGCAACTGGGCAATTCTCCCGACATAAGTGACTCATTAAAGATCATTGCCAGAGGCACGCTGAGAGCCTGCGCTGCCTCTTTAAGTATCCACGGTGATACTTTGTCTGGTCCAACAGCTTTATTTGCATCCAGTGTTGTCAACTGTTTCATTACCTCCTCTGCTGTCACCTCTATATCTGATAGTCTTTCATCTAGGGTAATCGCTTCTAACAATGGGAGCTGCTCAGGCTCGGTTGTGAACACTCCATGGAAATTTGCATTCAGTACCTCGCAGATTTCCTTGTCGCTTTCTGTATATGCCCCTTCTGTTTTCCTCAGTCTTGTCACTTGGTCATTTACCGACATCTTCCTTCTTATATGGCTATGTAGTAATTTAGGTTGCTTTTTCGCTTTGACTGCAATATCATTCTCATAATTTCTTTCCGACACTCGTCTTATGTTAATGTAATCATTCCTAGCTCTGTTACATCTAATCCTGTTGTCCTCTGTCCTTTGTCTTCTGTACTTCCTCCACTCCCTCCTGCTTCTCACCTTTGCTTCCTGACATTGTCTATTAAACCATGGGTTATTATATTCCCTCCTGCTTTTTTCCTTTATTGTTGGAATAAATCTCTCTTCAGCCTCCTTGCATTTCAATATGACTTGGTTCATCATACCTTGCACTGTTTTTCCTCTAAGTTCTTCCTCCCACTGCACTTCTCCCAGGTAGTCCCTTATCCTTCTGTAGTCCCCTTTTCTGTAATCAAGTCTCCTTTCCCGTACCTCTTGACCGTTGGTCACAATTTTAAGCTCCATCATGTAGTCAAAGACTAGGACACAATGGTCACTGGCTCCTAGTGGTATTTCATGTTCCAACTGCTCGATGTCTTCTACATTCTGGGTGAAAATGAGATCTAATAGGCTGGGCGTATCCCCTCCTCTTTCCCTAGTATCTTCCTTCACATGCTGTGTTAGGAAATTCCTGTCAATAACGTCTACCAGCTTCGCTCCCCAGGTCTCCTCCCCGCCATGGGGATTCCTCGTTTCCCAATCTATCTCTCCGTGATTTAGGTCCCCCATGACCAGTAGCTTCGCCTTCATTCTATGCGCTATTGTTGCTGCCCTCTGCAGTTCATCTATACATGCCTTGTTGCTGTCCTCGTACTCCTGCCTGGGCCTTCTACTGTTTGGTGGGGGATTGTAGAGTATCAAGATTACAATCTTCTTCCCATCCACTGTCAGAGTTCCATGTATGGAGCTCGTGCTTTCATTGGTACCCGGATTTTCCAGCTCATCAAACTTCCATTTCCGCTTTATTAGGAGTGCCACTCCTCCTCCCTGTCTCTGTGTCCTTTCTTTTCTCATCACCTGGTACCCCTCCGGAAAGATTGCATCCGAGATCATGTCATTTATTTTAGTTTCCACTATTGCCACTATGTCTGGGTCTGCCTCACTAACTCTTTCTTTTATCTCTTCTGCTTTATTGGCTACCCCATCAGCATTGGTGTACCAAACCTTGAGACTCTTCTTGGAAACTCGGGTGTCAGAGTTCCCCCTTTCACCGGGGGTCTGGGGGGGATTGGGGGGTGTCTGAGGGGCGAGTGGGGGCTGTGGGGGTGAATGGGGGGGTGCTAGGGGGGTGCCTGGGAGTGCCTGGTAGGCGAATGGGGTCTGGGCATCTAGGGGGGTAGGAAGGGCATACTGGGTCTGAAAGTTAGGGGTCTGAATAGCATGGGGGGTTGAGAAATAGAGTGAGACTGAGAGTCAGATAGAGGTTGAGAGGTTGGGGGGGAGAGGGATATTGAGGACAGAGGGCTGAGAGGAGAATGGAGCATGGTGCTGGGAGTGGAAGAGAGGGTGTATTAGTTAGGGGGGAATCGGGGGTAGGTGGGGGTTTTGGGGTAGAAGAGGGGAAGAGGGAGATGGGGGAAGGTGTTAGGGGGTCACAAGGTGAGGGGGTTAAATGTGGGCTGGAGGTGCATAGGAGGGGTGAGGGTTGGGTGGGGTTTGGGGTGAGTGTAAGAGGGGTGCAGTGGAAGAGAAGGGGCAGGGGTGTAGGAAGGGGTAGTAGGGGAGGGGGGATGGGAAGGTGGGTTTGGGGAGGGCATGGCTTGACCCACTGGGGTCGTTGACAGGTGTGATGTAGCAGGGGCAGGGGAATCGTTGGGGAGGTGCAAATGTGGAAGGGACAGGGGGGTTTTGGGGTGATGAAGCAGGGGGGTTTGGGGGGGCTGAGGCAGGGGGGAGGTATAGGAGGGCTGAGTTGGGGATGATGCGACCTGGGGGGTGACCTGGGATGTGACCTGGGGGTGACCTGGGATGACCTGGGATGTGACCTGGGATGTGACCTGGGAGGTGAGACTACCTGAGAAGCTAGTTCAGTGTCGTGCCTGCCACCTATTCTTGTAGGCTATTTGCTCATCTTTTGTCATAAACCTCTCTATAAACACATTGTAATGGGTTTCACTTCCTCTGAGTAAATGCTTGTTCCTCGTTATGTACTCCACAGCCTCCTCATTGGAAAATTGTACCAGAACAGGTCTATTCTTGGTACAATTGTAAGGTCCAACCCGGCGACTGATATCCACCTCGTGTTCTGCCATTTCTGCTCCAATACATCTCAGTATCTCATGCAATTCATATTTTTCCGTCTCTATTCTATCTTGTCTCGTTGGTGCCCCAGATTCGAATAATCCATGTATTATAATAGACCGTCTCCTCAGTAATGCATTGTCATGCTGGTAGCCTGTCCCCTGGGGATTCTCCATCCCAACCGCAGTCACTAACCCATCCCCCACTAATCCTCTGTCCTTAGCCATGCTGTTAATCCTTCCTAATTCGTTTGTGATCCGAGCACATTCCCTCTCCAGTCCTCCCTTCCCTTCCTAATCTCTTCCTGAATATAGAGCATAAGTTCTTGTTTCTGCCTCTCTACCGCTTTTTGTATTTGCTGAAATAACTCGCTTTTAATCCCTTGAATTAGATCCACCATCCAATCGCTCCTCCTGTCTACAAATTTCCCTATTAATTTGTCTATAAATCTGTCCTCCTCCTCATCCCTGCTGGTGATTGACCTTGAACCCCTTCCTGATCTTGTCATTGCGGTAACAACCTAGCCAAAAAAGGCGCTCCTCAATACCTTGCTCAAACTGCAGCACAAACAGGCGAGAAAGTACTCCACTCGGCTGGTCAAGATGTGAGGTCACTACACCTCGCGTGAAGGACGCGTAGACGTCAGGTTCTGGAAGTTCAGGGACTTCCTTCCTCGCGTCTTGGGGTGGAGACCGTGGTGTAGGAGGATTTAGGAAGTGCAGGGAACCCTTTGATCACAACTATAATACATTCTATCCGTTAACTACTCTGACACTGAAAAAGTGCCTTCTAACGTCCCTGTGGCTCATGTGGGTACTCAGTTTCCACCTGTGTCCCCTTGTTCGCGTACCACCCGTGTTGAATAGTTTATCCTTGTTTACCCTGTCGATTTCCCTGAGGATTTTGATGTGTGTGTGTGTGTGTACTCACCTAGTTGTGTTTGCGGGGGGTTGAGATCTGACTCTTTGGTCCCGCCTCTCAACAGTCAATCAACTGATGTACAGATTCCTGAGCCTACTGGGCTCTGTCATATCTACATTTGAAACTCTGTATGGAGTCAGCCTCCACCACATCACTTCCTAGTGCATTCCATTTACTAACTACTCTGACACTGAAAAAGTTCTTTCTAATGTCTCTGTGGCTCATTTGGGTACTCAGCTTCCACCTGTGCCCTCTTGTGCGTGTGCCACCCGTGTTAAATAATCCATCCTTGTCCACCCTTGTAATAGGGAGCCGGTCGGCCGAGCGGACAGCACACTGGACTTGTGATCCTGTGGTCCTGTGTTCGATCCCAGGCGCAGGCGAGAAACAATGGGCAGAGTTTCTTTCACCCTATGCCCTTGTTACCTAGTAGTAAAATAGGTACCTGGGTGTTAGTCAGCTGTCACGGGCTGCTTCCTGGGGGTGGAGGCCTGGTCTAGGACTGGGCCGCAGGGACACTAAAAAAAAAAGCCCCGAAATCATTTCAAGATAACCTCAAGATAACCCTGTCAATTCCCCTGAGAATTTTGTATGTGGTGATCATGTCTCCCCTAGCTCTTCTGTCTTCCAGCGACGTGAGGTGCTGTTCACGTAGTCTGTCCTCATAACTCATGCCTCTTAGTTCTGGGACTAACCTAGTGACATACCTCTGAACTTTTCCCAGCTTCGTCTTGTACTTGACTAGGTACGGACTCCATGCTGGGGCTGCATTCTCCAGGATTGGTCTTACATATGTGGTATACAAGGTTCTGAAGGATTCCTTACACAGGTTTCTGAAAGCAGTTCTGATGTTAGCCAGCCTCGCATAGGCCGCTGATGTTATTCTTTTGATGTGGGTTTCAGGATGTTATGATGGCTGGGGTTAATGATTTTAATATAATATTTAATGAATCTTTAGTAAGATACAAGTTAATGCGAGATTATGCCGCCTGTGACGTCACACACACACACACCCCTGATGGATGTTTGAGAAGAATTAATGAGGTGTAGAGGATTACCCGCAAATGTGGATAAAAGGAAATACTTGAGTGCTTGTAAAGCGATGTGTTACAGCTGACCCAGAGACACTTTAAGTTGTTACACAACCAAAGACCACATTCACTCCAAACAACTTCCACCTATGGGCTACTCATGCCCGTGCCACCTCTTGTGGTGACTTAATCTTCATCAATCAATCAATTGGTGTTGCAGGACGCGTTGTTACTGCGAACTATATTTTCTAAATATATATATCTGCTGTTAGCTTCAAGATTTCAACGCGGTATTGTGTCATAATATTGGGGGGGGGGGGGGGCTTGAAGATGTTAATGCTCAACGAGTAATTAAGACAATTGTGGGTCCAGAGTCTGTGATATCTTTATTATCAGTCGGTCATATCAGATTCTGTGACTTATATGATAAGTAGAGAGACGGTTTCATTCATTCTTGTGCTCAATAATCGATCTTTTAAGTATCCATTTAAGAAATATTAGATACAAATAAACTCTCTTTGGCTAGGATATAACATTATTTCTCACAATTTAATTAGTCTTCACTACAAAGAATTAGAACAAATAAGCCGTTCGTTAGTTAGGCGAAGAGTTCAATGGTTGATTTTTTTTCAGGGATTTCCCTGCGTGGACCCTAAGCCTTTGGCTGGCCCCCTAATTGTTGCTTGTTTCTGTTTAACTTGGGTGGAGTGTGAGTATTTATTACTAGTATGGTCGCTTCAGTAAGATTTTGTCCCATGTGTTTAACAACTTCTTCTGCTCTGTTGAATCTAAGTTGAAATCCTAATGGGTTTGTAACTATGCACTGTGTTAGATAATGTTCCAGTGGTCTGTCGGGCATTTCTCCACAGTGCTGACATTTCCTCTCATCTTCCAGAACCTGTAAACCTATTTCCCATGCACCTAGGTATCCAACCCTGATGTGATGTAAGTGTACTTTGTTGTTCTACTGTTCCCTTTCATCAAACTAAGTGGTTCATAGTTGGTTGAATTCTTGTACCAACCCACAGATCCTGATGTTGCAACTGCTATGTTGTGATCAATGTACATCTTTTGCTTTGCTCTGTTTCTAATTACTTTCTTAATCTGTGATAGACTCTGAGGTATCTAAATGTCTACATTTCTTCTCTTAGTTGCAAGTTTTGCAGCTTCCTCTGCAATGTCATTTCCTATTATTCCCACATGATTTGGCACCCAGTTGATAAGGACCCGACGGTCATGACGTTTGAGTGTTTGCATTAATGATATGACATTTGTGATCAGATTGATGTTATTTTTTTTTTTTTTGAGATATATACAAGAGTTGTTACATTCTTGTACAGCCACTAGTACGCGTAGCGTTTCGGGCAGGTCCCTGGAATACGATCCCCGCCGCGATGAATCGTTTTTTCATCCTAGTACACATTTTACTGTTGCGTTAAACAGAGGCTACAGTTAAGGATTTGCGCCCAGTAAATCCTCCCCGGCCAGGATACGAACCCATGACATAGCGCTCGCGGAACGCCAGGCGAGTGTCTTACCACTACACCACGGAGACTTATCACGTATGTGTTCTTGTTGCAAGGTTTCAATGGTAGTTTTCGAATCTGTATGTATGATAACATGTTGTCAGTGTTCAGCAAGAGAATGTTTGAAAGCCTTTTGAATGGCTAACATCTCTGTTAGTAAAGTCGAACACCCGTTTGAGAGCCTCCAACTATTTACATAGTTTCCTGCCTTAACTGCAGCTCCGGTTTCTTGTCCCTGCTGGTCTACTGATCCATCTGTGAAGTATGTGAAGCTGTCAGATGCCAAGTTGGCTTCTGTTTGCATCTGTGCAATATTGCGTAGCAGAAGAGAATTAGTCTGGTTCTCTTTTCCTTCAAGAACCATAATCTTAAAGTCTGCTGGCGGAGATTCCCAAGGGCCTTTCATAACAAAGTTTGCATGTATTTCGTCGACACCATTCTCAGTGACTGTGTTATATCGAATGTATTGATGGGGTCCATGTTGTTCATACAACCATTTAACACGTTCATTCATGCAGTTATCATTCCCTGAAATTATATTTACAAATGTATATAAATAATAAAGTAGTTTAGTTGATAGAGAGCTTGGCTATACTTAAACGAGCTTGTAAATATTAATTATTCAGGCCCACAGAGAATTGCACTAAAGAAGCCTAAGATTGGCCGTATATTTCAGTTAGGAATAGTTAAGAGACATCGTGTGTCCATATTATTACATTTTTATATTAAATGCTTTTACGTAAATTAGCGGCCTTGTGATTTACTTACTGTTGAAGGCCTGACAGTGTTGAGACACGTAACGAGACTGAACTGTCAATACTTCACTAAACACAGTTTTTAAATGCAAATGTTAGAACAGCTTAGTTGTGTTGTCATTGTGACACTAAAAAGGGTTATTAGGGTTCAAGCCATTCCTTTGCCGTGACCTTTGACAATCCGCTGGCTTCCTGTCCTCAACAAGGACGCTAAAGTGTTAGTGACCCCTCAAGTCAATTCAGGTAAATAAAATTCTTGAAAATTTGTAGTGTCACAATTGACAACACAGCGAAGCTGTTCTAACTTTTGCAGCCTAACTAAATAAATTGTATCATGGATATGAATCTCAGTAATAACGCGGCAATGACGTGTGAAGGAGTGTGAGACGTGTCCTCTACTTTTGGCGAACTTCGTATACCCATATAAGCTGCTGGAGCGAGAGACGGACACTTTACAGACAGCAATGTCGCGTGAAGGAGGAGTATCAAGAGAGGTGTCTCTCCCTCTTTACCGGCATGCTAACGAAATATTTATTCCTGTCCTACTGGGAAATCAAGTTGTTGACTTCAATGTTGACACCGGCGCATGTATAACCATGATCACGGTTCCCCTGATGAAACAATATGGCTTGGAGGCCGTAATAGACCAGGATTTTGAATGTTTCCATTAGTTGGCGGCTGTAGACTAGGATGACAATGAACAGGAGACATTAACATTTTCAGATCCCTTCAAAGGGCTCTTGAAAGCCAAACCTTATTTCCAGAGGGATTTCTCTCTTGATACCGAGGTATATGTCTATGATTTTCCCACAAAGGATGCTTTACTGTCCATGGATATTTTAGTTGCATATAACTGTTCAATAATTAATGACATAAAAAATCCTCGACTAATAATACGGCCACAGAAAAAGCAGAAGATGCAGGACAAAGAGTTCTCAGTCGTACATTACAATACCATTCATGTCACGTCCACAATCAACAGTAAGGAAATCGAAGCCTTCGTGGACACCGGTGCCCCAAATACGATCCTCAGCAGCCAAGGTGTTATTAGACTAGGCCTTGTAACCGAGTCATGTCAAAGTGTACACTTCGTTAATATGCACGGAGAACCATGTGAGGCCAACCGCATTATCAGGAATGCAGAAGTTAAGTTCGAAGGACTTAAATTCACTACGGATATATACATCGCGGATATCTATGATTACGAGTTTATAATCGGAGATGATATCCTCCGGTACACAAATATTACTTTCACATCAGAAAAAGCCGTTTTTGAGAGAAACAGCAATCCTAACGACATGTCCGATAACTAACTGTCCAGTTTTGTGCCTAACACCGGATCTACAAATATTCCTCCGGCCACAGAAGAAGCCCATTCCGAGCACAACACACAGCCCATGGACATGTCACACGAACAGTGATGAAGTTACGCCTAAAAAGTCTCTCAAAAAGAGAATCGTAAAGTTTGTCACCAGAGTTACGTCAGATTCAAAAAAAAAAAAAGTGTGTGTTGTGTGTATCCTGGTCCGACTTCAGTGGAAGCCTCGGGAAACCCTTGTGAGCACAGTAGAACATAATAAGAACGTTAAAGGTACGATTTGATAATTACTTAGTGTGGGGTGCTGGAAGACATTCTTGTGCTGTGGCCAGAGTTTGCTAGTGCAGGCAATCTGCCTCTCGCTTTCTGTTCTCTCTTGACTCTATATATGACTAACCATCTTGTGAGATGGGGATATTAGATGAACTTCTAGCTAGTTTTTGATCAACACTTTGTAATCTTTTATATAGAATAGCGTAGCAACACATTACTCTATACCAAAGCTTGTGAATACAAAAAAAAAAAAAAATAGAAAGAGCGAACCTTTACACCTTCTTTCCGCTAGAAAATTTCATAGTTATTAACAACGGGAGTGGTAGTAACGCTACGTGTCACTGTTGTTAACAACGGGAGTCGTAGAGACGCTACGTATCCCTGTTGTTAACAACGGGAGTGGTAGTAACGCTACGTGTCCCTGTTGTTAACAACGGGAGTGGTAGTGACGCTACGTGTCCCTGTTGTTAACAACGGAGTGGTAGAGACGCTACGTGTCCCTGTTGTTAACAACGGGAGTGGTAGTGACGCTATGTGTCCCCGTTGTTAACAACGGGAGTGGTAGAGACGCTACGTGTCCCTGTTGTTAACAACGGGAGTGGTAGAGACGCTACGTGTCCCTGTTGTTAACAACGGGAGTGGTAGTGACGCTACGTGTCCCTGTTGTTAACAACGGGAGTGGTAGTGACGCTACGTGTCCCTGTTGTTGACAACGGTAATAGTAGAGGCGATACATGTGCTGTTAATAAAATAATAAATAAATTTTTATTCAGGAAAAGTACATACATAGTTGTTTTACAAACATAATGTTGGATTTACATATAGAGCTAGTACATACAATACCTAAAGCCACTAATACGCGTAGCATTTCGGGCAAGGTGAGTGGGGGGTGGGGGGAACAGTCCAGTTGTTGTTGACAACGGGGAGTGGTAGTGACGCTACGTGTCCCTGTTGTTGACAACGGGGAGTGGTAGTGACGCTACGTGTCCCTGTTGTTGACAACGGGGAGTGGTAGTGACGCTACGTGTCCCTGTTGTTGACAACGGGGAGTGGTAGTGACGCTACGTGTCCCTGTTGTTGACAACGGGGAGTGGTAGTGAAGCTACGTGTCCCTGTTGTTGACAACGGGGAGTGGTAGTGACGCTACGTGTCCCTGTTGTTGACAACGGGGAGTGGTAGTGACGCTACGTGTCCCTGTTGTTGACAACGGGGAGTGGTAGTGAAGCTACGTGTCCCTGTTGTTGACAACGGGGAGTGGTAGTGACGCTACGTGTCCCTGTTGTTGACAACGGGGAGTGGTAGTGACGCTACGTGTCCCTGTTGTTGACAACGGGGAGTGGTAGTGACGCTACGTGTCCCTGTTGTTGACAACGGGGAGTGGTAGTGACGCTACGTGTCCCTGTTGTTGACAACGGGGAGTGGTAGTGACGCTACGTGTCCCTGTTGTTGACAACGGGGAGTGGTAGTGACGCTACGTGTCCCTGTTGTTGACAACGGGGAGTGGTAGTGACGCTACGTGTCCCTGTTGTTGACAACGGGGAGTGGTAGTGACGCTACGTGTCCCTGTTGTTGACAACGGGGAGTGGTAGTGACGCTACGTGTCCCTGTTGTTGACAACGGGGAGTGGTAGTGACGCTACGTGTCCCTGTTGTTGACAACGGGGAGTGGTAGTGACGCTACGTGTCCCTGTTGTTGACAACGGGGAGTGGTAGTGACGCTACGTGTCCCTGTTGTTGACAACGGGGAGTGGTAGCGACGCTACGTGACCCTGTTGTTGACAACGGGGAGTGGTAGTGACGCTACGTGTCCCTGTTGTTGACAACGGGGAGTGGTAGTAACGCTACGTGTCCCTGTTGTTGACAACGGGGAGTGGTAGTGACGCTACGTGTCCCTGTTGTTGACAACGGGAGTGGTAGTGACGCTACGTGTCCCTGTTGTTGACAACGGGGAGTGGTAGTGACGCTACGTGTCCCTGTTGTTGACAACGGGAGTGGTAGCGACGCTACGTGTCCCTGTTGTTGACAACGGGGAGTGGTAGTGACGCTACGTGTCCCTGTTGTTGACAACGGGGAGTGGTAGCGACGCTACGTGTCCCTGTTGTTGACAACGGGGAGTGGTAGTGACGCTACGTGACCCTGTTGTTGACAACGGGGAGTGGTAGCGACGCTACGTGACCCTGTTGTTGACAACGGGGAGTGGTAGTGACGCTACGTGTCCCTGTTGTTGACAACGGGAGTGGTAGCGACGCTACGTGACCCTGTTGTTGACAACGGGGAGTGGTAGCGACGCTTCGTGACCCTGTTGTTGACAACGGGGAGTGGTAGTGACGCTACGTGTCCCTGTTGTTGACAACGGGGAGTGGTAGCGACGCTACGTGACCCTGTTGTTGACAACGGGGAGTGGTAGCGACGCTTCGTGACCCTGTTGTTGACAACGGGGAGTGGTAGTGACGCTACGTGTCCCTGTTGTTGACAACGGGGAGTGGTAGTGACGCTACGTGTCCCTGTTGTTGACAACGGGAGTGGTAGCGACGCTACGTGACCCTGTTTTTGACAACGGGAGTGGTAGCGACGCTACGTGACCCTGTTGTTGACAACGGGGAGTGGTAGTGACGCTACGTGTCCCTGTTGTTGACAACGGGGAGTGGTAGCGACGCTACGTGACCCTGTTGTTGACAACGGGGAGTGGTAGCGACGTTTCGTGACCCTGTTGTTGACAACGGGGAGTGGTAGTGACGCTACGTGTCCCTGTTGTTGACAACGGTAATAGAAGAGGCGACACGTGTACTGTTGTTGACAACGGTAATAGTGAGGCGATACGTGCACTGTTGTTGACAACGGTAATAGTAAAGGCGACACGTGTACTGTTGTTGACAACAGGACACGTAGCGCCACTGCGACTCCCGTTGTCAACAACAAGGATACGAAGCGTCACTACTACTACCGTTGTTAACAACAGGACTCATAGCGCAACTACTACTACCGTTGTCAACAACAGGGACACTTATCGTCGCTACCACTCCTGTTGTCAACAACAGGACTCATAGCGCCACTACTACTACCGTTTCAACAACAGGGACACTTATCGTCGCTACCACTCCTGTTGTTAACAACAGGACTCCTAGCGCCACTACTACTACCGTTGTCAACAACAGGACTAGTTGTTGGCAACAACTACCACTCCAGTTGTTGTGATGTAAAGTGACACGTGTCACTTCACATCAGAACACAATGAGATAATCATAACAATAATAATAAAATATGTGTCACAAAGACAAGTGTAATCACATCACTTACACACTTACACTAAGACAACTATAATAATCACTCCCAACACTTCCTGCAACAGATGTTAACAATCTATTTCAAATGTGTTTAATAATATTGTTCTCACACACGAGCGGCGCCGGCCACTCCACCAGTGACACGACCCTTGAAAGTTAAGACTTGTCTCTCTACTCTGAGCTGACAGCCTGACACATTCACAATCTTAATGGATTCCCAAAGAGAGAAATCTCGTTGGGAGAAATACTCTGATCGATCCAAGATTGAGTGGTTACTGATCACCAAAATTAATGTGTGCACAACAATTTAAATAACCCGGGTTTTAGTACTTACATTCATGCATTCACACTCTGGCGTCAATGATCCAAGTGGCAGGTAGACTGCGGATTTAAGCGAGGGAGCCCAACACTATATTCCTCAACAATGTTGGATAAAGCTCACACCACGAGCTTTCCCGATGACAGATGGTAAATCCTTGGAGATAAGCTGGTTGCACCACGCGAGCTGATCAATCAGCTTGACACGACCGTCAATAGCTCTAATGTAAATTATCTGCCTCACTCAACAGTCTTGGTGAATTCTGATATAATTGACCCACTCAGTGTGAATTTAAATGGCGTGCTCACACACAAGCACCGCTTCCAATTTTCCATACTGCACGGCTATCCACAGTTATACGGCTATACACAGCTGCACGGCTATACACAGCTGCATGGCTATCCACAGCTACACGGCTATACACAGCTGCACGGCTATACACAGCTACACGGCTATACACAGCTGCATGGCTATACACAGCTGCACGGCTATCCACAGCTACACAGCTGCACGGCTATCCACAGCTGCACGGCTATACACAGCTGCACGGCTATCCACAGCTACACGGCAAAACACAGCTGCACGGCTATCCACAGCTGCACGGCTATCCACAGCTACACGGCTATACACAGCTGCATGGCTATACACAGCTGCATGGCTATCCACAGCTACACGGCTATACACAGCAGCATGGCTATACACAGTTGCATGGCTATACACAGCTACACGGCTATACACAGCTGCATGGCTATACACAGTTGCACGGCTATGCACAGCTGCACGGCTATACACAGCTGCACGGCTATACACAGCAGCACCTCTATACACAGCTGCATGGATATACACAGCTGCACGGCCATACACAGCTACACGGCCATACACAGCTACACGGCTATACACAACTGCACGGCTATACACAGCTGCACGGCTATACACAGCTGCACGGCTATACACAGCAGCACGGCTATACACAGCTGCACGGCTATACACAGCAGCACGGCTATACACAGCTGCACGGCTATTCACAGCTACACGGCTATACACAGCTGCACGGCTATACACAGCAGCACCTCTATACACAGCTGCATGGCTATACACAGCTGTACGGTTATACACAGCAGCGCGGCTATACACAGCTTCACGGCTATACACAGCTGCACGGCTATACACAGCTGCACGGCTATACACAGCTACACGGCTATACACAGCTGCACGGCCATACACAGCTACACGGCTGTACACAGCTGCATGGTTATACACAACTGCACGGCTAATCACAGCTGCCCGGCTATACACAGCTGTATGGCTATTCACAGTGTCATGGCTATACTAAACTGCACGGCTATACACAGCTGTACGGCTATACACAGCAGCACGGCTATACAGAGCTGCACGGATATTCACAGCTGCGCGGCTATACACAGCTGCACGGATATTCACAGCTGCACGACTATGCACAGCTGCACGGCTATCCACAGCTGCACGGCTATACACAGCTGCACGGCTATCCACAGCTGCACGGCTATACACAGCTGCACGGCTATACACAGCTGCACGGCTATACCACAGCTGCACGGCTATACACAGCTGCACGGCTATCCACAGCTGCACACGGCTATACACAGCTGCACGGCTATCCACAGCTGCACGGCTATACCACAGCTACACGGCTATACACAGCTGCACGGCTATACACAGCTGCACGGCTATCCACAGCTACACGGCTATACACAGCTGCATGGCTATACACAGTTGCATGGCTATACACAGCTACACGGCTATACACAGCTGCATGGCTATACACAGTTGCACGGCTATGCACAGCTGCACGGCTATACACAGCTGCACGGCTATACACAGCTGCACGGCTATGCACAGCTGCACGGCTATACACAGCAGCACGGCTATAAACAGCTGCACGGCTATACACAGCAGCACCTCTATACACAGCTGCATGGATATACACAGCTGCACGGCCATACACAGCTACACGGCCATACACAGCTACACGGCTATACACAACGGTACGGCTATACATACACAGCTGCACGGCTATACACAGCTGCACGGCTATACACAGCAGCACGGCTATACACAGCTGCACGGCTATACACAGCAGCACGGCTATACACAGCTGCACGGCTATACACAGCTACACGGCTATACACAGCTGCACGGCTATACACAGCAGCACCTCTATACACAGCTGCATGGCTATACACAGCTGTACGGTTATACACAGCAGCGCGGCTATTCACAGCTGCACGGCTATACACAGCTGCACGGATATACACAGCTGCACGGCTATACACAACTGCACGGCTATACACAGCTGCACGGCTATACACAGCTGCACGGCTATACACAGCAGCTCGGCTATACACAGCTGCACGGCTATACAAAAATTATGACAAGAATCAAGACGGATGAAGATAGACAGAGACTACAGGATAACCTGGATAAACTGGAGGAATGGTCTAGAAAATGGTTGCTAAAGTTCAACTCAGGAAAGTGTAAGGTGATGAAATTAGGCGAAGGGAGCAGGAGGCTGAACACAAGGTACCATCTGGGAGGTGAAGTCATGCAAGAGTCAAATAGAGAGAAAGATTTGGGGGGTTGATATCACACTGAACCTGTCCCCAGAGGCCCACATCAAAAGAATATCAACAGCGGCATATTTTAGACTCGCCAACATAAGAACTGCCTTTAGAAACTTGTGTAAGGAATCTTTCAGAACCGTGTATACCACTTTTGTAAGACAAATCCTGGAGAATGCAGGTCCAGCTTGGAGTCCATACCTAGTTAAACACAAGACGAAGTTACAGAAGATTCAGCAGTATGCCACCTGGCTCGTATCGGAACTGAGAGGAATGAGCTACGAGGAAAGGCTAAAGGAGCTGAACCTCACATCCCTGGAAAACAGAAGAGTAAAGGGAGACATGACAACCACCTACAAAATTCTCAGGGGAATTGACAGGGTGGACAAAGACAAACTCTTCAGCACGGGTGGGACACGAACAAGGGGACACAGGTGGAAACGTAGTACTCAGATGAGCCACAGAGACGTTAGAAAGATTTTTTCAGTGTCAGAGTAGTTAATAAATGGAATGCACTAGGAAGTGATGTGGTGGAGGCTGACTCCATACACAGTTTCAAATGTAGATATGATAGAGCCCAGTAGGCTCAGGAATCTGTACACCAGTTGATTGACAGTTAAGAAGGCGGGACCAAAGAGCCATAGCTCAACCCCCGTAAGCACAATTAGGTGAGTACAGTTGCACGCCTATACACAGCAGCACGGCTATACACAGCTGCATGGCTGTACACAGCAGCACGGCTATACACAGCTGCATGGATATACACAGCAGCACGGCTATACACAGCAGCACGGCTATACACAGCTGCATGGCTATACAAAGCAGCAAGGCTATACACAGCAGCACGGCTATACACAGCTGCATGGCTATAAACAGCTGCACGGCTATACACAGCTGCACGGCTATACACAACTGCACGGCTATCCACAGCTACACGGCTATACACAGCTGCATGGCTATACACAGCTGCACGGCTATCCACAGCTACACGGCTATACACAGCTGCATGTCTATACACAGTTGCATGGCTATACACAGCTACACGGCTATGCACAGCTGCATGGCTATGCACAGTTGAACAGCTATGCACAGCTGCACGGCTATACACAGCTGCACGGCTATACACAGCTGCCCGGCTATGCACAGCTGCACGGCTATACACAGCAGCACGGCTATACACAGCTGCACGGCTATACACAGCAGCACCTCTATACACAGCAGCACCTCTATACACAGCTGCATGGATATACACAGCTGCACAGCCATACACAGCTACACGGCCATACACAGCTGCACGGCTATACACAGCTGCACGGTTATACACAGCAGCGCGGCTATACACAGCTGCACGGCTATACACAGCTGCACGGCTATACACAGCTGCACGGCTATACACAGCTAAACGGCTATTCACAGCTGCACGGCCATACACAGCTACACGGCTATACACAGCTGCATGGTTTTACACAACTGCACGGCTATTCACAGCGTCACGGCTATACTAAACTGCAAGCTTTACACAGCTGTACGACTATACACAGCAGCACGGCTATACAGAGCTGCTCGGCTATACAGAGCAGCACGGATATTCACAGCTGCGCGGCTATACACAGCTGCACGGCTATACACAGCTGCACGGCTATACACAGCTGCACGGCTATACAGAGCAGCACGGATATTCACAGCTGCGCGGCTATACACAGCTGCACGGCAATACACAGTTGCACGGCTATTTACAGCTGCACGGCTATACACAGCAGCGCGGCTATACACAGCTGCACTGCTATACACAGATGCACGGCTATACACAGCTGCACGGCTATACACAGCAGCGCGGCCATACACAGCTGCACGGTTATACACAGCAGCGCGGCTATACACAGCTGCACGGCTATACACAGCAGCGCGGGTATACACAGATGCACGGCTGTACACAGCTGCACGGCTATACACAGCTGCACGGCTATACACAGCTGCACGGCTATACACAGCAGCGCGGCTATACACAGTTGCACGGCTATACACAGCAGCACGGCTATACACAGCTGCATGGCTATACACAGCTGCACGGCTATACACAGCTGCACAACTATACACAACTGCACGGCTATACACAGCTGCATGGCTGTACACAGCAGCACGGCTATACACAGCTGCATGGCTATACAAAGCAGCACGGCTATACACAGCAGCACGGCTATACACAGCTGCATGGCTATACACAGGTGCCCGGCTATACACAACTGCACGGCTATACAGAGTTGCACGGCTATGCACAGCTGCACGGCTATATACAACTGCACGGCTATACACAGCAGCACGGCTATACACAGCTGCACGGGTATACACAACTGCACGGCTATACAGAGCTGCACGGCTGTACACCGCTGCATGGCTATACACAACTGCATGGCACTGCACAACTGCATGGCTATACACAGCTGCACGGCTATACACAGCTGTACGGCTATACACAGCTGCACGGCTATATACAACTGCACGGCTATACACAGCTGCACGGCTATACACAGCTGCACGGCTATACACAGCTGCACGGCCATGCACAACTGCACGGCTATACACAGTTGCACGGCTATACACAGCTACATGGCTATACACAGCTGCACGGCTATACACAGCTGCACGGCCATGCACAACTGCACTGCTATACACAGTTGCACGGCTATACACAACTGCACGGCTATACACAGCTGCACGGCTATATACAGCTGCACGGCTATACACAACTGCACTGCCATGCACAACTGCACGGCTATACACAGTTGCACGGCTATACACAGCTGCACGGCTATACACAGATGCACGGCTATACACAGCTGCAAGGCTATACACAGCTTCACGGCTATACACAGCTGCACGGCTATGCACAGCTGCACGGCTATACAGAGCTTCACGGCTATACACAGCTGCACGGCTATACACAGCTGCACGGCTATACACAGCTGCACGACTATACACAGCTGCATGGCTATACACAGCTGCACGGCTATCCACAGCTACACGGATAAGCACATCTGCACGGCTATACACAGCAGCACGGCTATCCACAGCTGCAGGGCTATACACAGCTGCACAGCTATATACTCAGCTTCATAGCTATACACAGCTGCATGGCTATACACACAGCTGCACGGGTATACACAGCTGCACGGCTATACACAGCAGCACGGCAATATACATCTGCAAGGCTATACACAGCTGCACGGCTATACACAGCTGCACGGGTATACATAGCAGCACCTCTATACACAGCTGCATGGCTATACACAGCTGCACGGCCATACACAGCTACACGGCTATACACAGCTGCATGGCTATACACAGCTGCACGGCTATACACAGCTGCACGGCTATACACAGCAGCACCTCTATACACAGCTGCATGGCTATACACAGCTGCACGGCCATACACAGCCACACGGCTATACACAGCTGCATGGCTATACACAGCTGCACGGCTATGCACAGCTGCACGGCTATACACAGCTGCACGGCTATACACAGCTGCATGGCTATACACAGCTGCACGGCTATACACAGATGCATGGCTGTAAACAGCAGCACCTCTATACACAGCTGCACGGCTATACACAGCTGCACGGCTATACACAGCTGCACGGCTATACACAGCTGCATGGCTATACACAGCTGCACGGCTATACACAGCTGCACGGCTATACACAGCAGCTCCTATATACACAGCAGCTCCTCTATACACAGCTGCATGGCTATACACAGCTGCACGGCCATACACAGCTACACGGCTATACACAGCAGCTCCTCTATACACAGCTGCATGGCTATACACAGCTGCATGGCTATACACAGCTGCACGGCTATACACAACTGCACGGCTAATCGCAGCTGCACGGCTATACACAGCTGCACGGCTATTCACAGCGTCACGGCTATACTAAACTGCACGGCTATACACAGCTGCACGGCTATCACACAGCTGCACGGCTATACACAGCTGCACGGCTATATACTCAGCTTCATGGCTATACACAGCTGCACGGCTATATACACAGCTTCATGGCTGTTCACAGCTGCATGGCTATACACACAGCTGCACGGCTATACACAGCAGCACGACAATATACACTGCAAGGCTATACACAGATCCACGGCTATACACAGCTGCTCGGCTATACACAGCAGCACCTCTATANCAAAATGGGTAAATCGTGCAGTACAATATGATATGGCACTACCATCTGGAATATATAATATTCAGGCAATTCAGCCTATGGCTATACTAACATAAATATCAGCATAAATATTCCTTGATATACAACAATGATCAATTGATCCCCCTATCAGTCCTAGAACACATATACATGTCTCTGCAGGTAATCCAGCCTACGACTGTAACCCTATACTTCAATATAAGTACTCCTTGGCACACAAATGGCAAACAATCACTCACCTTTCACTGTGTCTTGCACGCTAATGACAACCAAACACTCTACCAACTCCCTACAAGAAATCAACTAGAACTTCCCGTCCACATCTGGAAGTTCACTACCCTGACATCTTCAGGTTTTTCCGGGTTTATCTACCAGGATCCTCCGCAGCTCTTCCAGGCTGCTACACCATGAAGTCTTCCTTGAACAACAAAGGTGCTTTACCACTTCGACCAGGGTCCTCCACAGCTCTCCTGGCTGCGACATAATGAAGTCTTCCTTGATGAACAATGGTGCTTCACCACTGGTGTCACAAAAGCATGTGAACTTTACTCCACTGCTTCTCCTCTCACAGCCTGAGATCCAACTCCTCACTATAGGGACTGCTCTTCCACAGAGCTCAGTACCTTCCACAACCTTAGAGTCTCATCAACTACTCCCTCTCTGCTGGCTTCGAAGTTCTCAGCAACTTCTTCCCCAGACAAACCACAAAAATGCCTCCTGCAGGGCACTCTCCCTCTGACGGAGTCTGAACAGGGCGCTCCCACGGCCCACGATAATGTCTCTGGGCGACTTAACAAACTCTCCTTGTCGTCCAGGACTTGAGACCACACATTCCCAGCTCGATTCCACAGCTGGAACGTCTGCACACTTCCTTCCTCTTGAAGGTGTATCAAACAGGGGTCCCTCTCTAACGGGAGCTCAAACGGAGTGCAGCTTCCCCTCATGATGTCTGGTACTCAAGTGACTTAAGCTCCTCTCAAGCGAGCCTCACACCTCCACCAAACTCTCCACATCTTGTGTCAAGTCATTTACTTATTTTCTTATTCACTGCCCATTATCTTAAATTGTCTATCAAATCCAACCAATTATTTTACATCTGTATCTTCATGTCCACACTTCTGTGACCACTTACTCAGTTCAGGTCTTGCTGAATAGCTCTCAAGGGGAAGACTCGTTTCTCCCGCAGGCTGAGATCATAACAAGCACCCACCATCATGTCATTATTATTATCGACATGTACAATAATAAACATTATTATATATAAGCAATAATTATTAAACAATATGTTTCATGAGCGCCTCATCAAAATAAGCAGTAAAGAATTACATTTTACTAATGTCGTCACCTGTATCCCAGAAAACGTCTGTAATACCAACATCTGCATTATCTAAGGCCGGAGTACAAAATTTTCACTATCACTCCAGACTAATATACCTGGTGTCTTGCGAGACCCAACACTGGCACGACGGTGAGGAATCCATGGACCACAAACTGAAGCTGGTCTATGCACAGTAGGGGTGGGAAACGGCGATGATGGAAATTTACTTGTAGATAAGAGTTCTTCATTGTCACCATGTGGTGCCATGCGGCGGTGTTTGGCTGCGTGAGATGCTGCTGATGCGTCTGACGCACGTCGGCTGCTGGAACGTGATGTGCTCGCCATGATCTCTGTTGGGTAACCGAGCCCTCCACACAATGGCGGCCTATGCTGGATTTTGTTCCAAGATGACGTCTGTTTACTACCGCCTCTGTCTAGTGTAAGGGTGCTCTCTTTACTGCATGGGACTTTTAAATCGTGTGCGGCACCCATAATCGTATCTATACAATGTGCGCAGTTTGGTGACAGTTTCTCAGAGTGTATATATATAATGTGCACAGTTCAAAGGTTAAATGAAACACAGGGTACAGGACACAATCATACCTACTCATAGAAGGAAAGCAACGTGTAAAAGATCTGGGAATTATGATGCATGACGACCTGTCATTTAGTGAACATAACCGAACAAATATAGAGATGGGTAGGAAAATGATTGGATGGATTAGGAGAACGTTCAAATCCAGGAATTCCACAGCAATGCTAGCACTATTTAAATCACTGGTGCTGTCCCATCTTGAGTAAGTAAGTAAGTAATTATCAAAAGAAGGCACCAAACCGGGAAGGCTATGTAGCACCATCAAATGTGCGGAATAATCAAAGGGCGCTAAATATCACCAAGGATGCCAATACGAGAACAAAAATGCATAAGGCGAACGATATCAAAAGTATCCGAGTAACCAAGAATTCTATTGAGGGACAAGTGACCGCGAGGGGCGGTCGGAAAGCAAGACATACGCTCGTCCCGGAAGTCAGGACATTCAAGAAGGACATGCACGACCGTAAGAGGGACAATGCAATTAGGACAATAAGGAGCAGGTCGGCGCTCCATCAAGTAACCATGGGTTAAGCGAGTATGGCCAATACGCAACCTCGCCAGAGCAGTTTCCCACCGCCGGTTACGGTGGTAGGAGGATGGCCACGAGGAAACACAACATTTAATAGTACGGAGTTTGTTACCAGTAACAGACGACCAAGAAGCCTGCCAACGGGTAAGGATGGAGGAATGGATAACCGGGTAAAAGTCGGAATAAGGAATACCTTTACGAGAGATGGGACAAGAGCGGACAGCTTCCTTGGCGGCAGCATCCGCACGCTCATTTAAAGACACGCCAATATGGCTGGGAACCCAACAAAACTCAACCGACTTAAACTTCCTGTGAACCAGAAACAGCCAATGCTGGATCTCGACAACTACTGGATGAACCGGATTAAAGGACCCGAGAGCCATGAGGGCACTACGAGAGTCAACAACAACCACAAAAGAAGACTGACAACGAGAAAGCAGGAGACGAAGAGCATAGAGAATAGCATAAAGCTCTGCCGTAAAGATGCTAGTCTCCGGAGGTAAGCGACACATATAAGTGCGATCAGGAAAAACAACAGAGTAGCCAACACCGTCCGCAGACTTAGACCCATCGGTGAAGACAGAAATGGAGCGGGAGTGAGAGGAAAAGTGCTCAAGGAAAAGGCGTTTTAGAACCGTAGGAGGGGTAAAAGCTTTAGGGACGCGGGTCAAGGACGTAAAAACTGCGGAAGGGGGACTCTCCACGGGGGCAAAGAAGGAACAACACGAGGAGAAACATTAGAAACACAAACGGAAAGAGAATCCTGTAAGCGAGATAACCGGACAGAAAGAGAGAGGTGGTGAAGAGGAACAGGAACCGCAGGAGGGCTAAAAGTTAAAGCACGACAGAGGCGAGAGGAAGGATGTTGCAAGGACCGCGCAAGATAGCGAAGACAGTAGCGATCACGGCGGTCCTGGAGAGATAGGAAGCCAGTGTCAACATACAAACTAAGGATGGGAGACGAACGAAAGGCACCAGAACTGAGGCGCAGCCCGGTATGGTGCAAAGCATCAAGACGGCGAAGAGCAAAAGGAGAAGCAGAAGAGTAAGCAGGGCAACCATAATCGAGCTTAGACAGGACGAGAGAGGAATGCAAAGCAAGGAGAGTGCGCCTATCCGCTCCCCAAGAAGTATGGGACAATACACGAAGGAGGGTAAGGGCCTTGGAGCACTCAACACGGAGGTAAGAAATATGGGGAGACCAAGACAAACGAGTGTCAAGGAATAACCCCAAAAGCTTCGCGGAATCTTTGTACTCAAGGGGATGACCATAAAGTGACAAAGAGGGACGAAGAACGACCCGTTTCCGAGTAAAAGACATGGCACAAGTCTTAGAAGTAGAGAACTTGAAGCCATGATCAGTGGCCCAAGACGACACGGCATCAATAGCAAATTGAAGCCGGCGCTGAAGGAGAGGCGAATCATCACCCTGACAGCAAAGGGTAAGATCATCAACATAGAGAGCGGAGAAGACACCTGAAGGAAGAGAGGAAAGAAGACCATTGAGGGCAACCAGAAAAATGGTAGTGCTCAGAACACTACCCTGGGGCACACCTTCGTATTGCTGAAAAGAGGCAGAGAGAGCGGTACCAAGGCGCACCCGAAAGGAACGACGAGAGAGGAAGCTGCGGAGAAAGAGAGGGAGATGACCACGAAGGCCAAAAGAATGAAGCTGGGATAGAATATGATAACGCCAAGTGGTGTCGTAAGCCTTTTCCAGGTCAAAAAGGACGGCAACAACGGAGGTCTTCGCAGCAAAAGCAGTACGAATATAGACCTCCAAGTTCACCAGGACATCTGTCGTGCTGCGGCACTTGCGGAAACCAAATTGAGAAGGGGAGAGGAGGTGATGGTGTTCCAGGAACCACATCAGACGAACGTTAACCATACGTTCAAAGAGTTTGCAGACACAACTTGTGAGGGCAATAGGGCGAAAGTCCTTAGAGGAAGTACCCAGAGACCCTGGTTTGCGAACAGGGAGGACAACGGCATCGAGCCAGTCCTCAGGGACTGACGACGACTCCCAGATCCGATTATACAGACTCAGTAAATACTGAGACGTGCACGGAGGGAGATGGCGAAGCATCTCATAATGAATACCATCGGAGCCCGCCGCCGTAGAACCGCAGAGGGTCAGGGCAGAACGAAGTTCAGAGAGAGAGAAGGGATCGTTATAGGAAAGTCGAAGATGAGTGCAGAAATCTAAAGGCCAAGACTCAAGAACAGGTTTACGAAGAAGGAAAGAGTGGGGAAGATGAAGACCAGAGCTAACAGAAGAAAAGTGGGAACCCAGTTCGGTAGCGACCTGCAACGGGTCCGCCACAAGAGTACCACGGAGGTGAAGGACTGGGGAAACATCGGGAACGAACTTACCCGCTATCTTGCGGACACGCTTCCATATCTGTGGCAGGGGAGTTTTGGACGTAATTGTGGAGACATAAGAAGTCCAACATTCACGTTTAGCCGTACAGATGGCCCTACGGGCCACCGCACTTGCTTTCCGAAAGAAAAGAAAAGAATCGGTTGTCTGCCGACGGCGATGCCTCTTCCAGGCTGTACGCTAACAGCGGACAGCCCGAGGACAGTCCGCATTCCACCAGGGAACACACTTCCAAGGACCCCGAGAGGAAGAGCGAGGAACAGAGCGGAGGGCAGCGTTGAAGACAGTGTCATGAAAAAAAAGGAGGAGAGCGCGAGGGAGAGGCAGAAGGGAGAGGTCAGAGAGAGCAGCACTGAGGGTAAATAGGTTCCAGTCCGCTTTAGCAAACTGCCACCTAGGAAAAGAGAGGGAAGGGCGAAAAGAGAAAAAGAAAACAAGGATAGTGAAATGATCACTACCATGGAGATCATCAAGAACCTGCCACGTGAAATCCAAGTAAAGAAAAGACGAGCAGAGAGAAAGATCAAGACAGGAAAGGGTGCAAGTCCGAGAATCCAAATGAGTGGGCTCACCAGAATTCAGAAGAGACAGGGAAGAACAGAGGAGAAACGGCTCAAGAAGGCGACCCCGGGTATTTGTCAGAACGTCACCCCAAAGAGGCGATGGGTCATATTTTGCCCAAACCCCCCTGCAGTTTTCAAAATATCTGAAATGTCGGACATTTGACTCCTGAGCGTGATTTTTGAGCCGAATTCTGACTCTCTGCACCTATTTTCAATTTCAAATTACGACTTTTTATACCAAAAATATGCCAATTACTGAAAACGGCGATGGGTCATATTTTGCCCAAACCCCACAAGCCCTGCTTACTCTTCTGCTTCTCCTTTTGCTCTTCGCCGTCTTGATGCTTTGCACCATACCGGGCTGCGCCTCAGTTCTGGTGCATTTCGTTCGACTCCCGTCCTTATCTTGTATGTTGACACTGGCTTCCTATCTCTCCAGGACCGCCGTGATCGCTACTGTCTTCGCTATCTTGCGCGGTCCTTGCAACATCCTTCCTCTCGCCTCTGTCTTGCTTTAACTTTTAGCCCTCCTGCGGTTCCTGTTCCTTTTCACCACCTCCCTCTTTCTGTCCGGTTATCTCGCTTACAGGATTCTCTTTCCGTTTGTGTTTCTAATGTTTCTCCTCGTGTTGTTCCTTCTTTGCCCCCATGGAGAGTCCCCCTTCCGCAGTTTTTACGTCCTTGACCCGCGTCCCTAAAGCTTTTACCCCTCCTACGGTTCTAAAACGCCTTTTCCTTGAGCACTTTTCCTCTCACTCCCGCTCCATTTCTGTCTTCACCGATGGGTCTAAGTCTGCGGACGGTGTTGGCTACTCTGTTGTTTTTCCTGATCGCACTTATATGTGTCGCTTACCTCCGGAGACTAGCATCTTTACGGCAGAGCTTTATGCTATTCTCTATGCTCTTCGTCTCCTGCTTTCTCGTTGTCAGTCTTCTTTTGTGGTTGTTGTTGACTCTCGTAGTGCCCTCATGGCTCTCGGGTCCTTTAATCCGGTTCATCCAGTAGTTGTCGAGATCCAGCATTGGCTGTTTCTGGTTCACAGCAAGTTTAAGTCGGTTGAGTTTTGTTGGGTTCCCAGTTATATTGGCGTGTCTTTAAATGAGCGTGCGGATGCTGCCGCCAAAGAAGCTGTCCGCTCTTGTCCCATCTCTCGTAAAGGTATTCCTTATTCCGACTTTTACCCGGTTATCCACTCCTCCATCCTTACCCGTTGGCAGGCTTCTTGGTCGTCTGTTACTGGTAACAAACTCCGTACTATTAAATGTTGTGTTTCCTCGTGGCCATCCTCCTACCACCGTAACCGGCGGTGGGAAACTGCTCTGGCGAGGTTGCGTATTGGCCATACTCGCTTAACCCATGGTTACTTGATGGAGCGCCGACCTGCTCCTTATTGTCCTAATTGCATTGTCCCTCTTACGGTCGTGCATGTCCTTCTTGAATGTCCTGACTTCCGGGACGAGCGTATGTCTTGCTTTCCGACCGCCCCTCGCGGTCACTTGTCCCTCAATAGAATTCTTGGTGACTCGGATACTTTTGATATCGTTCGCCTTATGCGTTTTTGTTCTCGTATTGGCATCCTTGGTGATATTTAGCGCCCTCTGATTATTCCGCACATTTGATGGTGCTACATAGCCTTCCCGGTTTGGTGCCTTCTTTTGATAATTACTTACTTACTTTTTTAAGAAGACAGGTTGATTGGAGAGCGGGCACTGCCGCTCTGTGAGAAATGACGTCAGAGGCCTAGCTGACCCAGGATTGGCTATACACCAACCGTCTTACAATTTGAAAGCTAACACCGGCATATCCCTCCACCCCGGCACATCTGGAGCATAACTGGAGAGTGTTTTGGGAGTGCTTCTAGTCCCTGAGCCTGGCCTGAAGCCCGGCTCAACTTATGATAACCTGGTCCAACAGGCTGTTGCTTGAACGGCCCTCAGGCCCACATAACTACTACAGCCTGGTTAGTCTGGCACGTCTTGTATGAATCTGTCCAAATTCTTTGGAATACATCCACCTTTGTTCCGACAAAATTCCTAATGCTTGCTAAAAGGGTTTTGAACAGCCGTGGACCCCTGAAGATAAGACAGTCCTCTCTGATTGTGCCTAATGCACCTCTATTCCTCAATGGTTCTATTTTGAATTTCCTACCATATCTTTCACTTTAGTACGTTTTAATTCTACTGTTCATATATGGGACCTGTCTATTCAATATCTTCCATGTATATATTATTTAACATCTTTCTCGTCTCGTTTCCAGAGAGTACATTTTGAGAGCTTTGAGAGGGTCTCAGCAATTCAGATGTTTTATCGTTTCTATGTATGCCATATATGTTCTCGGTAGTTCCTCAAATTCAGAGATCTCTACTGCTCTGAAAAGGAGGAAAGTGAATACAGAGCATTACTCAAGATGGACCCCCCTCCCCGCTCAGCTCGTTGATGCCGTGAGGGGGGCTTAGTGGGCGGCTGCTGGAGTGTGATGCTCCTTGGGACAGTCCTCTGTAATTTTCTAGCCTTGTGCTCCTGCTGCCGTCTTCTCCAATTGTGCTGAGCACCTTTTCCTTTTCCTGAGCCTTTTCCTGAGCCACAACTAGAGGCAGGACACCCAACAGGAAGCTATCGCCGATCATGCCGGGGCCCCCTAGGGGTGCGTCGTGAGTATACGCCCCACAAACGCCACCTTAAGAACCGTCAGTCCGTCGAGATCGGGTTCAGCGACGAAAGGGGGATTGACAATAAAAGGTTCCCCTCGCTCTCGACGTTGGGTACTACAGTTCTACGGGTGCAAGAGTATGCCTCCTCAAGCACCCGGGCGTCAAAATAGAAGAAGTCCAAAGAAAGATCCAAAACAAGCAAAAGGTCGGCAGTAAACGACAAGCAGATAGGAGAAGAGGGGGAGAAAAACGAAACAGAAGGAAAAGGAAAAGGTGCTCGGCAAAATTGGAGAGGACGGCAGCAGGAGCACAAGGCTGTCCTCTTAAAAAGAACGTCGCTTTTGGCCGATTGCCCGTATGGCCGAATATGGACGTAATTTGAAAATTAAAAAAAAATGAATATGAATTTGGGATTTTTTTTTTCAACAACAGTAAGTTAAGGGCCCTCTGATAGGTTAGGTGGGCAGGAAAGTCTCATAAAGTTTCAAAACGTTATGAAAAACGTTAATGGAAAGAATCCTCTTCTAAGCTTGCTGAGCAAGCCGGACGACTCAAACAGAAAACGGAACAATACGTCACTTGTGAGTCGATTTCATTTCAAATTACGTCCAAATTTGGCCATAGCGCGCATACGAGCGAGAAGTGACGTTATTTTTAAGAGGACGGGTTGCTCAAATAGGACGCACCAGTATCTCACAGACCGAGAGCTAGTAGGACCTCGGTGCTTCACATCTATCTTAGTTACCTAACTCAATAAAGTCCTTGTAGGGATCTACAGTGTGTACCTCTTCAACAACCAAGCAAGAACGAATACTGGTACAAATACTGGTAGCAGCACTGGGATATCAGAATTTTTTCTGAGCCAGAAACTTAAATGGCCACCTATCCCATCACAGCAAAAGCCGCCACCCGCCACAGCTACACTCATGCATCGTCAATATTCATCATATTGTACTACTCTCGGGTCCTACCATCAACCACTGCTCTAGGTCAACATTCTCATAAATTTAGCACGATATTTTGCAGCAAGCACAATTTCTCATCAGTGAGGGGAGAGGAGAATTCCCGCGCCAGCCATTTGAATTTCAAGTGCCATTCTCGAACCTCCTGCCACTCACACACCTTCCTTGTGTGCTCGTCTGTACTGTTCCAGCTAGTGTCATCGTCATCAATCATCGCCTCCAGCTCAAACTCTTCTCCGGATGGTGTTGTCCAGTTTTTTAATTAAGAACAATTCTGTGTTAACCTGCGGCTTGAACAGTTACGTCACCACCCCGCCACTACTATCGCTACTTCTCCATCACCCATTAGTGAACTTTGTGAAGCTAGTGAGTGTCACCTGTGCTTTTCTTTGCCGTTATCATTGTACATCATCGTCTCTGCAAAATCGTCAATCCTTTTCAACTTCATCTCCACTCGTGTCATCACCCAAGCTTCGTGTCACTACCGCAAGGTTCGCTACTGTCGCCCACATATAAAAAACCATCACATCCGAGTTTATACTCCCACACACTTCGACGCCGTTCTCCTAATTGGCTACTGTTGAACTGCATATTTCTGCACCCCCCAGTTAAGTAGATGATAGCTGGTATTACTATGGAATACAATAACAGGTTTAACAGGGAAATACCCTGTACAGAATGTATTGCCACCTTCAGTGACTTGATAAACAGAGGAGTTGCTGCCCACCCCA
>WNGS01127959.1:0-12153 GCA_020271785.1 Procambarus virginalis | reverse complement strand
CTTATACCTGCATTTGGGTGAGGTGATGTAATACAATAAATAGTTTTGGATGAGGTGAACAAACTTTCAACAAAACACAGAACACGGAACAATGGGTATAGATCTGCAGAAGTTGGGTAAAAGATAGAACTGCAGACGGCCTATTGGCTCATATTTCTTGATGTTTCTATATTGGAGCGTAGGTCTTGAAGTGGGTAGAATATAGTTGTGCATTAATTGGCTGTTGATTGCTGGTGTTGACTTCTTGATGTGTAGTGCCTCGCAGATGTCAAGCCGGCTGCTGTCGCTGTATCTATCAATGATTTCTGTGTTGTTTGCTAAGATTTCTCTGGTGATGGTTTGGTTGTGGGAAGAGAATATATGTTCCTTAATGGAGCCCTGTTGCTTATGCATCGTTAAACGCCTGGAAAGAGATGTTGTTGTCTTGCTATATACTGAGTTTTTTGAGGCTTACAGTCCCCAAGAGGGCATTTGGAGGCATAAACGACGTTTGTCTCTTTTAGAGCGTTCTGCTCCGTGTCTGGAGAGTTTTCTCATGAGTAGGCTGGCCGTTTTTTTTTGGTTTATAGTAAATCGTTAGTTGTATCTTCTGATTTTGTCTGTTGGGATAACATTTCTATAACAATATCTTTTCAGGACCCTTTCCTCCGTTTTTATGAGCTGTGGAAAGACAGCTCCTGTAAAATAGTCCTAATAGGGGGGTATAGGTGTTGTATTAGTTGTCGCTTCAGAGGTTGCATGGCGTTTTCACTTTCCTTCTTATGAGTGTCTTCAATGAAACCAATTGGAGAAGCCGTTGTTGACTAGGAACTGCCTTACCCTAACAGAGTTCTTCGTCGACTTAATTCCATTCTGAGCTGTGGCTGAGAGCACGGTCGACATAAGCGTTAACAACAATCCTCTTGTACCATACTGCAGGTATGTTGACGACATTTTTACACAGATACCTGATGTCAGACATCTGCGGAGCTGAAGGAGGCGTTTTTCAGCCAATTAACGCACAACCTATATTCTACCCACTTCAAGACTACGCTCCAATATGGAAACATCAAGAAATATGGGCCAATAGGCCTCTGCAGTTCTATCTTATACCCAACTTCTTGCAAATCTATACCCATTGTTCCATGTTCTGTGTTTTGTTGAAAGTTTGTTTTCACCCCACTATGGTATTACATCACCTCACCCAAATGCAGGTATAAGAGCCAATTCTGTTCAGTCATAAGTTGTGTGTGGATAAACTAAAGTCTTGAAGTGTTGCGGTGGTGGATTGGTGGTATTATCGCTGACGGACCACCCAACCCCACTCGATAGAGCGCTTATATTCCACTAGGAGATCACACCAGGCGCTTCAGGCTCTAGGAGAGGGCTCAACGTCACACGTTTAGGGGATGCGGCTCCGCACTCAGCTGTTGTCACGTGCACACACCCACTCGAGCCGCTGTGACTCCCCACTCTCTCCTTATGGGATATGACCTCCTCAATACCCTTTGTCTTACTAGACTTCCGTCTTACCCTGTCCACAGCAGTGGTTCCTGTTTTCTTGCTCTCTCTCTCTCTCCTCTTTCTACTATTTCCTGGGAAGCCTCACGGGACAAGTGCAAACACCAGCAAATTTGGATACATTTACTGGACGAAGTACATATACAATACACGCATACATATAATATATGAATCCTATACTCTATACTATTATAATCAGGTTGCACTCCAACACCATCAGAACTCTTATCATCAACTTGTTAGGTGGTATCCTATCTCTTGGTATTACCTAATATTATCACCTCCTCAAGTAGATTAAGTCTTACAATAATGTTACACTACCAGCAAGAGAATGTACACATGTATATATACCTATAAACAGTACAAGGTAAATCAGCATATGATGCAATAACATGCATGTATGTATCAGTATACATGATCCGTGCCACTCAACGAGTCAATCGATCATTCTATCAGCCTTAGAATACATATATATCTGTAGGATATTCCTGCCTACGTCTGTAACTCAAAACTTCAGTGTAAACACTTTGGTACAAAAATGGCAAACGATCCTCACCTCTCACTGCGTCTTTCACGCTAATAACAACACTCTATCGCCTCCCTACAAGTGATCATTTAGAACTATTGACTACCCTGATAACTTTAGGTTCCTCAGGGCTTAACCACCATCCTCTGCAGCTCCTCCAGGCTGCTACCATGAATTTTCCTTGGACAACTATGGTGCTTCTCTACTCCTACTAGGACCATCCACAGCTCTCCTGGCGGCTGCACCATAAAGTTTCCTCGAATAATTGTGGTACTTCACCACCTCTACAGAAGCACGTGACACTCCTCACTGCTTCTCCTCACAGATCGGGGTCCTCTCCTTCCCTGTCTTGGAGTCTCATCAACTACTCCCTCTGTGCTGGCTTCGAAGTCTCAGCAACTTCTTCCCCAAAGAACAAACCTGCAACCCATTTGCACTCCAATAAAATGTTTCCCTTTAACACAAACAAAATATCACACAATATCTTTGCCTCCAATCTCTATCTGTCTTCTATAATAGTGAGAGTGGACTCCCCCGTTTTTGGGCGGGTCCATGCTCCACCTCGCCTGACGGGCCCACTCACTCTGGGAGGGGCCTCTGCCGTCAGGAACCGGGCTCCTTCAGTTGCCTGCCAGTGCTCAGAGGAGACGGATGTCACTCCACGCTCCCTCCCACTCCACTCTCTTATTTCAGGCTTTCTGCCTTACCAAACATTTCTAACTTGTAAATAAACATTGCTACTGTCGCTGGGCACACGACCCTACAAGCAAACACTATGAACTGGCTTAAATCGGGCTTACCACAGATTATCTGGTCGAGGGCGTTCCTCCCTCTGACAACGTCTGACCAGGCGCTTCCCACAGCCCACAAAACTGTCTCTGGGCGGCTTAATACTCTCCCCGCCGTCCAGGACTTGAGACCGCAACGTCTTCAGCTCGACTCCACAGCTGGCACGTCTGCACACTTCTCTTCTCTTTGGAGATATATCACTAGGGGTTCCCTTCTGGCGGGACTCGACGAAGCGCAGCTTTCCCCCTGCGATGTCTGGCCTCAAGTGAGGCCAAAGCCCTCCCAAAGCGAGCCTCACACCTCCAGCCATTGTCCACATCTCCTACCCATCATTTATCTGTTTTCTTGTTCATTGCCCATAATCTCAAATTTTTATTTAAATCGACCAACTATCTTACCTATGTATTATCGCCTCTATGATTCCTGGACCTTCCAGTTAGGTCAGGCTTGCTGAATAACTCTCCAGGAGGGAGACTCGTTTCTCCTGCAGGCTGAGATCATAACAAAGAGCCCATGCTGTTTCAGTCATAGTTGTGTGTGGATAAACAAAGTCTTTGAAAATGTTATAGTTTTACGAACGCCTCAAGTTCGCGTCAGACTAGAAATAAAAATTAATTTTGGAGATTGATTTTTCATTTACCGTCACCAGTAAAGAAACATAGGAAAATCGAGAAAATTCGTGTTAGAATTATTATCTTACTTTTTCAGTCATATTAATAACGTATATATATATATATATATATATTATATATATATAATATATATATATATATATATATATTATTAATATATTATATATATATATATATATATATATATATATATATTGTGATGGAAAAAAAGAAGTGTAGGTGTTCGGCATCCTCCTATGGCTTTTTAATGCCATCACATTTACAAAAAAGTAGAGTGCTTTGCTGTTGTCGTCTGTGGTATAGTAAGGGAATACACGCAAAACACATAGTATGAACAATGAAACTTTAATTAAATTGAAAACAAGTTATGATACCTGGTTGATACCTGTTGATGGGGTTCTGGAGTTCTTCTACTCCCCAAGCCCGGCCCGGGCCAGGCTTGACTTGTGAGAGTTTGGTCCACTAGGCTTTGCTTGGAGCGACCCGCAGGCCCACATACCCACCACAGCCCGGCTGGTCCGGAACTCCTTGGAGGAATAAATCTAGTTTCCTCTTGAAGATGTCCACGGTTGTTCCGGCAATATTTCTTATGCTTGCTGGGAGGGTGTTGAACACCGCGGACCTCTGATGTTTATACAGTGTTCTCTGATTGTGCCTATGGCACCCCTGCTCTTCACTGGTTCTATTCTGCATTTTCTTCTGAACAAAGAGAATCTCTGGGCAATGTACAGTGCAAACAAACAAGTCAAAAAAATAACATAAAAATTAAGAACACGGCTGACGTTACTCTTCAAATAAAATAAGACAGAAAAATAAATAAACAGGTGCTGAGAATAAAGTGCTAGCTGAGAACATCCACCAATAAACAGAGCATATTCAGTTGGTTTTTTCAGCTTGAGAGTACAGGATATTCTGAAGTCCACAGCTCATGTGTGTCTATTTATACAGGGGTGTAGGTGGCGCTGGCGTCGAGGACAGTCGTTGATCCCCAATCGGAAAGAGCGCTGGCTTGAAATGGTAGTTTGATGGTTTACGACGGTGGCGAGCCGGCAGGAAGGAGTGTGGAGTGGAGTGAGTTTAGGGTACGTTTTACCCCCTGGTCAAAACGTTTTATGCTACTGGTATACGCATCTTGAAGGTAGCATCTTATTGTTGTGTATATATATATATATAATATATATATATTATATATATATATATATAATTATATATATATATATATATATATATAATATATATATATGAGTAATTTTATGTAGGGAAGAGCAGGCTCAATCTCTCTTGAAAGAGATTACCATCACAACTCTCCCCTGAAGCCTGCTCTTACGGGTTAAGTTACTTCTTCTGATGGTAGAGTGTATGTGTAGCTGCCTCTACCTCATAGACTCTGGAGAGGGTGTGTGCTATGATGTTGTCAGAACCCTTTATGTAGAAGATCTCCAGGTTGAAATTCTGCAGATACAAAGCCGACCGTAGAACTCGTTGATTGTTGAATTGGGCTTGTTGCAAGAAGCGTAGGGGATTGTGGTCCGAGTAGATGGTGGTAGACCGAGCACCTTGCAGGTAAGATTCAAAGTGCTGTAAGTTCAGGACGATAGAGAAAGTTCCTTTTCGATAGTGTTGTAGTTCTTCTCGTGAGGCTTCAACTTGTAGCTGTAGTAGCTAACAGGAAGAACCTCCTCGCCTTGTTGTTGCATCAGGACGCCCCTGATGCCGGTACCACTGGCGTCGACATTGATGATGAAGGCTTCGCGATATCTGGAGAGGCGAGAATGGGATCAGAACATAGCAAAGAAGCACTATTACTGTCCTATAAATTGGTATGAAGATCAGTTAGGATTCCGAGTTGGAAGGCACAGACTCAGTGTTAATGCTTTCGGGAGGAGAAGCAGGGAAGGTTTCACTGTAGAGGTATGGACCTTGAAAGTGGATATGATACTAACACAGTGGGGGAGTACCTTGATACTGCTTTAGGAGGTTGACGTGGCACAACTGGGATTTCCGCCGCCTATCTGGAGTCTCAAGAACGTAGTTGTGGTTGTTTCTGCACTCCTTAATGCGGTAGGGTCCTGAAAACTTATTTTGCAATGGAGATCCTGGGATAGGAAAATATGCCAACACGAAGTCTTCTGGTTTAAATTTTCTTATTTTGCTGTTGGTCAAAATGAGTCTTCATCCTCTTCTGAACTTTCAATAGACTGTCATTAGCAATTTTACGTACTCTCTCTAGAGGTGCTTTAAGTTTTGAAGAAACTAGGGCACATTCTGAGGGTCACTGAAGGTGGCATTACGTAGAGAGTCTTTAAAAGCTTTGAGAGGAGTACGGCACTTACGTCCGTAGAGCATCTCATAAGGAGCCTAGAGACTCATTGGGGAGACTTCTGAAAATGCACATGATGAGGTCAAGTTGTTTATCCCAGTCTTTCAAGATTTCATTGCAAAATTTCTTTAGGAGTGCTTTAATAGTCTGATGACTACGTTCAAGAGAACCCTGTGAAGCAGGATGATAGGGGCTGGACAATACCTGTGTGATGTTGAACTCTTCCAGTATCTTCTTGAAGAGATAACTGGTGAAGTTGGTGCCACAGTCACTTTGAACCTCTCTTGGAAATCCATACTGGTGAAGATCTTCAATATTGTTTCACCACAGTAGCAGCCGTAATGTTCTTTACGGGAACTGCTATGGGGATCTGGTGGTAGGACACAGGATAGTTAGTATATAGGCGTTGCCAGAACTGGTCCGGGGTAAAGGACCAACACAGTCTATGATGAGTCTGTGGTAAGGTTCCGCAGGCACCTGGATGGGAGTAAAGAACCTTGGGAATCGAGATGTTAGGTTTTCCTGCCATCTGACATGTATGACACTGTTGCACGTAACTTTTGATGTCTTTACCCATACCTGGCCAGTAGTAGTCTTCTCTGATTCTGTGGTAGGCTTTGTTAAACCATAGTGAGAAAGTGCTCCGTGGGCCAGGTGTAGAATATCGGGCCGTAGCCTGGTGGGAACCACTAGTTGTTCGACATTTGCCCAATCGTCATCCTCCTTCAGCTTACTGGGTTTGTACTGCGGTAGAGCAACTGATTCTCTAGGAAGAACCGGGATACTGTCAGGTTGAGTCTCAGCCTGGAAGAATAATGGTGTTAATGAAGGATCTTCCCTCTGTAACTTACGGAACTCCAACATAGTAAGGTTCGGTGGTAGATTCTGAGGGTCTTGAGGGACAGCGGTAGCAGTAAGTCAGCTGGTTTCGGGCGTGCAGCTTGTGCACGGGTGGTCACCAAACCGGAGGAGAAACTTCATCCGTTTTTGAACCTCTGCTGGAACATATTTAAAGATGGGATTGTCCACTACAGAGTTACACACTGGGGTTTTGTCCGTGATGATCAGTTGGAAGGTTGCAGATCTTCTGCCAAGTCATTGCCCAGGAAAGTTGCACTCCAGACATGGGAAAAGGCTTTTCCCTGATGACGACTTGGACTTCACCGGTCACGAAAGGACAATCCAGGTGGACTCTGGCGAGTGGATACGGAGTGTAGCAGTGAGGTCAGTGATAAGGACGGTTTCCACGGTGTAGCTGATGTTAAGCACAGCTGATTTCAATATTATTGACTGAAGAGCCGCTGTGTCCCTCAAGATCTTCAAATTGAAACGTCCCTCAGAATCTGTACCGTTGGCAGAGACAGTTCGAGGGTACAGGTGTTTGCTGAAGAGAGAAAGATCATTAACAGGAACACCAACATTCATCACAGCTTCCCGGACTTAGGAGGAGTCGGTTTGGTTTAGTAGTTTCATTATTGCCTTTGTATTGAGCTTTTCCAAATTTATCCATGGTATGTCCATAGAGTTTGCATTACTTACAATACAACTGAGAGCTCGCTTGATCGGTACTCACTTTATCATAACTATACCAAGACTTCTTACTGGAAGGTGGATCTGGTGATAGCCGATGTATGAGGCTATAGGTGTCAGCCGACTTCGCACATCTGATGTAGTCGGTTTTTCTTTTTTGTCTGCTAAATATAAACGGATGGAAGGGGAACACGTCTCAAGAATTCCTCAACTAGAATGAGGTTGACGAGTTCTCTGAAAATGTAGAGACATGTGCTGCTTCAGTGCTGTCGCTGTATCTATCGATGATTTCTGTGTTGTTTGCTAAGATTTCTCTGGTGATGGTCTGTTGTGGGAAGAGATTATATGTTCCTTAATGGAGCCCTGTTGCTTATGCATCGTTAATCGCCTGGAAAGAGATGTGTTTGTCTTGCCTATATACTGAATTCTTTGAGGCTTACAGTCCCCAAGTGGGCATTTGAAGGCATAGACGACGTTTGTCTCTTTTAGAGCGTTCTGCTCCGTGTCTGGAGAGTTTCTCATGAGTAGGCTGGCCTTTTTTTTGGTTTTATAGTAAATCGTCAGTTGTATGTTCTGATTTTTGTCTGTAGGGATAACATTTCTATTAACAATATCTTTCAGGACCCTTTCCGCCGTTTTATGAGCTGTGGAGAAGAAGTTCCTGTAAAATAGTCTAATAGGGGGTATAGGTGTTGTATTAGTTGTCTCTTCAGAGGTTGCATGGCATTTACCTTTCTTTTTATGATGTCTTCAACAAAACCACTAGAGTAGCCGTTGTTGACTAGGACCTGCCTTACCTACAGAGTTCTTCATCAACTTCCTTCCATCCTGAGTTGTGGCGAGAGCACGGTCGACGTAAGCATTGACACACTCCTCTTGTGCCTGTCTGGGCAGTAACTATTGGCATTGAGGCGCATTCCATGTTTGTTTCCTTAGTGTAGACTGCAGTGTGGAAGCCTCCGCCCGTTTCAGTGACTGTTACATCTAGAAAGGGTAGTTTCCCATCCTTCTCCATCTCGTTAGAGAAACTCAACTCAGAATTCTGCTTGAATGCCTCCTTCAGCTCCTGCAGACGTCTGACATCAGGTACCTGTGTAAAAATGTATTCAATATACCTGCAGTATATGACAGGTTCAAGTCCATGTCAACTAAGACCTTCTGTTCGATGGTTCCCATGTAGAAGTTCACAAATAGGACACCTAAAGAAGACCCCATGGGACCCCATCTACTTGCTTATACATGTGCCCTCTGGGCTGAAGAAGGGTGCCTCCTTAGTACAAGCTTGGAGTAGTTTCCTTAGAATGTTTTCTGGTATGTCAAGGAGTACAATATCGATCACGATACACTCTGTCCGCTATCATCTCGATTGTTTCATCCACAGGTAATGGATGTAACAGTCACGAAAAGAACGGAGGCTTCCACACTGCAGTCTACACTAAGGAAAGAAACATAGGAATGCCTCAATGCCAAGAGGGACTACCAGACAAGTACAAGAGGAGTGTTGTCAACGCTTACATCGACCGTGCTCTCAGCAACAGCTCAGATTGGAAGCAAGACGATGAAGAACTCTGTAGTTTTCTTGTACTATTTAACTTCCTATAATTTCCCTCACTATAGTCAGGTGGGACTAACTCTCAGTGTGGGGCAGACCTACATCATGAGGCTACATGGGGCTTCATAACACACCCGCTCCCCTTATATTTGAGAGTTTATTCTCAGTGGCAAGGCTCGTGACACAGCGTCAGGCACTATATTGTCTCGCCATCTTATATCACGTATACTTAGGATATACTCCTGCAGTAACAGGAACAACCTGATTAACCTTTGACTACGTGTTTCATTTAACGTAGGAACACCAGGAGGCTATAGTCCATATTCAAGTCACTGGGTGTCCTCCCCCGCTCACGTAGACTTCTAAATGTTTCAGTGCCATCACTAATGCCAACGTCGTCTCTTCCACCGTACTATACGACCTCTGGTGCTTCACAAACTTCTTGGAAAAGAATGTCACGGCGCGATGGATTTCATCTCTCAGCTGCGTCACACAACACCAGCCCCTACATCACTGGCATCTACAACACCAGCCCCTACACCACTGACATCTACAGCACCAGCCCCTACATCACTGGCATCTACAGCACCAGCCCCTTCATCACTGGCATCTACAGCACCAGTCCCACATCACTGGCATCTACAGCACCAGCCCCTACACCACTGGCATCTACAACACCAGCCCCTTCATCACTGGCATCTACAGCACCAGCCCCTTCATCACTGGCATCTACAGCACCCCCCTACATCACTGGCATCTACAGCACCAGTCCCTACACACTAACATCTACAGCACCAGTCCCTACATCACTGACATCTACAACACCAGCCCCTACACCACTGGCATCTACAGCACCAGTCCCTACACCACTGGCATCTACAGCACCAGCCCCTACACCACTAACATCTACAGCACCAGTCCCTACATCACTGACATCTACAACACCACCCCTACACACTGGCATCTACAGCACCAGTCCCTACACCATTGACATCTACAACACCAGTCCCTACCCACTGGCATCTACAGCACCAGCCCCTACATCACTGGCATCTACAACACCAGCCCCTACACCACTGGCATCTACAGCACCAGCCCTACATCACTGGCATCTACAGCACCAGTCCCTACACCACTGGCATCTACAGCACCAGCCCCTACATCACTGGCATCTACAGCACCAGTCCCTACATCACTGGCTCTACAGCACCAGTCCCTACACCACTGGCATCTACAGCACCAGTCCCTACACCACTGGCATCTACAGCACCAGCCCCTACATCACTGTCATCTACAGCACCAGCCCCTACATCACTGGCATCTACAGCACCAGCCCCTACATCACTGGCATCTACAAACAGAGAAAACGGCGCCCCAAAATCCGGTGATATCAACACAGGCGCCTCAATCAATGGTTATAATTTAGTGAACTTATTGGGGATGAATTAAAAAGTGAATTGTTTAATAATGGATTAACCTACACTGAAAATGTTTTCATGGAATGGTAATGGTTTAAGAAACAGAGTTACAGATGTTCATTGTTATGTGGTGGGAAATTATATTGAAGTTGTAGTCCTCTAGGAGACAGGAGAAGGAATGAAGGCTTATTGAAATTAAATGGCTATAAGGTTTCACCTTTTCGTCACAAGAAATATAAGAGGACGTCGATTTATGTTAAGAACTCCATACCAGCAGAGTTAGTAGAACAGCCGTTAAAAAACACAAGGTATAGCGAATGTACAATTATAATTAAGGGAAGGGGAATTTATTGTAGTTAATATGTAGTGTCCAGGAACTGCTTCGACGCTCACTATCTACGTGACTGCATTATACTAATCCTTCACTGGTCATTGGGGACCTTAATGCTGGCACACAAGCCTTGGACAGTGAGAAGTATTAATGCTAATGGGGTCAAGTGGTTACAGTTTCTACAAGATCATGCAGATACCTGTCTCTTGGGAAACAATGAGGAGCCACCACATCAGGGGAGGACGGCTTGACTATGCCTGCCTGTAAACTTTCAGGGAATTATGGGGAGGCTCGGGTTGTCCGGAACTACTTAGTGACCACTTTACCTTGTATGACCCTGGGAAAAAATCAAGTCCACTTTAAAATGAAAAGATTAATATTAATAGATAAGACAAATTATTGTATTCAAATATGGGAGAATGGTATCAACAATACACGCCTCTCTGCGTTGATAGCTTTTACGAGGACATGGTCGAGAACATCGAGAAATTAGTACAGAGGGAGAGTAACGGGGGCAGGGGAAACAGACACATCCCGCCAAACACACACCGAAACTACGACGTTGGTACAACGTTCGAACAAGTTTTAACACCACCTAACCAGTTATGACAACCAATATAGCAAGTTGTAACAGCGTTCTAGACGTCATAAACACGTTAAGCCAAGATGTAACAACTTTTTTACAAGTTGTAACAAGCGGAAATAGAGATTTTCGGTTTGTGTTTCCAGGATGGGCCTTAAAAAGAATTTAAATATTCCAATGATCAACAAGTCAGGGGTGGGTGAGAATGCTGTTTAGTGCACACAAGTGACACAAAGAATGTTAAACAATGGAATGAGGATAAAGAGAAAAATACAATATTGGAAGTGGCTTGGGAATGCAGTCAGGTAAGGAAGGTGACGCGGAAAGACGAGCAACACCTTGTTCAGTTCATTGGTAATATAAGAACCTTAAAACATATGGAGAGAAGTATTGACCAAACCTCACGCTAGAAAGTGAAGAGACGACGACGTTTTCGATCCGTCCTGAACCATTATAAAGTCGATTATCAAGTCCAATCGACTTGATAATGGTCCAGGACGGACCGAAACGTCGTCGTCTCTTCACTTTCTAGTGTTGTGGTTTGGTCAACATTTTCAGCCACGTTATTGTGACTCCTCATAAGCACATGGAGAGAAGTAAAGAAAATCATGGGTTGTACGATCAAATTCATCTCACCCAGATCCAGGAAAGGTTGCTAATGAGTTAGTAGACAAATGGGCCAGTGCTGCTAGTATACAGTTCTTATCTTAATTAAGATACGAGACATATTAAGTCATGGGGAAATATTAAAATTAGAGTAACTTTGTTTGCTTTAAATACATGATTAGTAACGTGCAATGAGATAACTTACGATGAGCTATTTGATGCTATAAAAGTGGACAGCTCTACTGCTCCGGGGAAGGATCGAGTAACGTAATACAGTTTTTAATTATTTAGCAGGTATGAAACCTAGTCCCTTACTTGATTTGTGTAACATGAGTCATAGGGAAGGAAAGGTACCAAGAAAATGGA
>WNGS01127958.1:0-10477 GCA_020271785.1 Procambarus virginalis | reverse complement strand
AAAAATTCTACGTACAGTGTGTGTCATCTTGTGACATATTGCGTTGTCTTGATCAGTTTTGTGTGTGGGAGCATTTGCAACTTGCTGTGTCACAACCACTTGCAACCACCTGGCCACTTGCAACCATCCTCCCCGCTCAGCTCGTTGTTGCCGTGAGGGGGGCTTAGTGGGCGGCTGCCGGAGTGTGATGCTCCTTGGGACAGTCCTCTGTCCCCTTTTGTAGCCTTGTGCTCCTGCTGCCGTCCTCTCCAATTATGCTGACACCTTTTCCTTTTCCTTCTGTTTCGTTTTTCTCCCCCCCCCCCCCCTTCTTCTCCTATCTGCTTGCCGTTTCCAGCCGACCTTTTGCTTGTTTTGGCTTTTCCTTTGGACTTCCTCTATTTTGACTCCCAGGTGCTTGAGGAGGCATACTCTTCACCCTTTGAACTTTAGTACCCAACGTCGAGAGCGAGGGGAACTTTTATTGTCAATCCCCCTTTCGTCACTGAACCCGATCTCGACGGACTGTCGGTTCTTAAGGTGGCGTTTGTGGGGCGTATACTCACGACGCACCCCTGGGAGGCCTCGGCATGATCGGCGATAGCTTCCTGTTGGGTGTCCTGCCTCTAATTGTGGCTCCATGGTGGGTGTGGGGGCACATTCGTGAATGAATATTTTGTTCTCGTAGCGATGATGATTACTGATTCTACTGTTTCTCCTTTACCTTCTCAGGCTCGTGGGTGGGCGACAAAGCCCCCGAGTCGGTCCGTGTTGGAAGACCAGGCTCTGTAGCCTCCACTGCATTGGGCCCGATCTTGCTCCTCCTTTGGCCTCTCTGACTCCTCCCCTCGGCTCCCCTCCCTCCTCTGTGGTTTGGTCGAGCCCCAAGCCCCCAGTGGTGACTACCACCTCGTCCCTGGCGCGGCCCTGCATCTCTAGTGTAACTACTGCGCCTTTAACCCCTCTTTCTCTGGGGGTTCTCAACGCGTCCTCGTCACGGCCACCCTCGCTCGATTCCTTCCCGTACTGATACCTATCAACCTTGTTTGGTCCCGCTTCGTGGGCCAAATATTTTGATCTCCTCCTCTTGATTCTGCTTCTGCGCCTCCTGACGATTTCTCCCTCCATCGACATCTCGTTAATTCGTGTGATGCCTCTGTTACTTTCAACCCCACTCGTCTGGGTACACGTGTCATTGCTGCTCCTTCTCAGGATGCTGCCTTATCCTGCCTTGGCGAGACCCCTGTTCGGGTCTCAAAGACGCTCAGTTGAATGCCAGTGTTGGCACTATTCTGCTCCCGCCCCATGTTACAACCGGTGTTCGGATCTGCAGGACTGCCACGATGACATTCGGCATATCCTTGACGCCCAGGCCATTCTGTCCTCCAGGTTGACTCGTTTATCGCCCCCCTCGTGGTCGTCGCCCTCAACCCTTTCGAGTTGTGAAGATCACCTTTGATGGTAGACCCTTCCTTCCTTTGTCATTCTTGCTGGTGCCAGGTACTCTGTCCAGGAGTACATTCCTTCTCCTCGGCTCTGTAGCAGTGCTGGAGGTTTGGGCATGGTGCCCTCCGCTGTTCTGCTGGGACTCTCTCTGTCCTTTGTGTGGTGGCGAAGGTCACTCTAAGTCGGTGTGCACTTCTCCCCAGCTTGTTGCCTCAACTGCGGTGAGGCCCATCCTACCTTCTCCCGTGCGTGTATCCATTACAAGCATGAGGCAGCCGTCCTCAACTTGAAGCACCGGGACCTTTATCTTTTCCTGAGGCGAGGTGCCAGGTTCGCCGGCTCCCGCCTTATGCTAATATCTCTTATGCTCGCGTGTTGCGCTCTTCTTCTCCTTGTCCTTCCCACCTTCCTCAGACTCACAACCGTTTCCGGCCTTGGACCCTGATACGCCCACTGCCCCCTTCCTTTGTTCCTTTGGGTTCTGTGTCCCGAAGGGTCCCCCTCCTGGTCTCTGTCTGGAGTTCCCCGTCTTTCTCTACCCGGTCTGTCGTGTCTCCTGTGTCTCCTTCCTCGTCTCCCTCCGATCCTCCTTCCCATCCTTCTCCCTTCATCTATTGACTCTCCCCGCTGCCTGTCGGTGCAGGCAGATGTCCATCGCTCTCCTAACGGCCGTCGTGTGTGCTCTCGTTCAGTTTCTCCTGTTGAGACACTGGACTCCGTTGCCCGGTACGTAGTTGCTGGGACACCTGGCTCTTTAAGTCAGAAGCGTAGCCTGGATCCTCTCCTTCCTCCTCCCGGGCGGGTAAGAGGCTTCGCTTTCTTCCTCGGCCCCTACTACTGGCTCTATTGCTCCTCCCCTCCCATTTCAGTGGTTGTGCCCCCTGTTCCTGCTATGGAGGTTTCTTTGGCCCCTGCTTCCCTTTCGTTGCTGCCCTTGCTGAGGTGCACTCCCCCCTTTCTACTCCCCTCTTTCCTGCTGTTGTCCTTGACTGCTCCTCTCTGTTGTCTCCTCCTCTTCCTCCTCTTCCTCCTCCTCCTCCTCCTCCGGACCCGCCCGCCCACCTCTGGTCTGTTCTCCCACTTCCTTCCCTCCGTCTTTGCTCAGTTTACCCATGCCCCTAACCCTGACTTTGCTGACCCTGATCCCGACCCTGATATTCTTTAACGTGCTGTGTTGCTCTTTCGCCTTTGTTTCTTCCTTGTTCTCTGTTGTTGTCCTTTCTCTTCTCGTCGATGTCTATTCTTCAATGGAACGTTCGAGGTTATTACGCCAATTTCCTCGAACTCCAACTTCTGATTTCGCGGTTTTCGCCCCTTTGTGTCTGTCTCCAGGAGCCGATGCTTGGTGCTCGTCCTGGTCGTTTTCGTGGCTATTCCTTTCTCTCCCCCCCCCCCGTTTGCTGGGGCTCCTAATTCTTCTGCTCTCTTGATTCGCGCTGATGTTCCCTTTGTTCCTTTACTTTTTCCTTTGCCTCTCCATTGTTCTGCTGCTCGTATCTTTGTGGGGAAATGGTACACAGTTTGTTCCATTTATCTCCCCCCGAGTGTCCCGCTTTCTCTTCCTGATTTGAAACACCTCTTGGACTCCTTGCCGGAGCCTGTGCTCCTGCTGGGTGACTTCAATTGTCGTCATTCTCTTTGGGGTGACGTTCTGACGAATACCCGGGTCGCCTTCTTGAGCCGTTTCTCCTCTCTTCTTCCCTGTCTCTTCTGAATTCTGGTGAGCCCACTCATTTGGACTCTCGGACTCGCACCCTTTCCTGTCTTGATCTTTCTCTCTGCTCTTCTTCTCTTTACTTAGATTTCACGTGGCAGGTTCTTGATGACCTCCATGGCAGTGATCATTTCCCTATCCTTGTTTCCTTTTTCTCTTTTCGCCCTTCCCTCTCTTTCCTAGGTGGCAGTTTGCTAAAGCGGACTGGAACCTATTTACCCTCAGTGCTGCTCTCTCTGACCTCTCCCTTCTGCCTCTCCCTCGCGCTCTCCTCCTTTTTCATGACACTGTCTTCGACGCTGCCCTCCGCTCTATTCCTCGCTCTTCCTCTCGGGGTCCACGGAAGTGCGTTCCCTGGTGGAATGCGGACTGTGCTCGGGCTGTCCGCTGTAAGCGTGCAGCCTGGAAGAGGCACCGCCGTCGGCAGACGACCGATTCTTTTCTTTTCTTTCGGAAAGCGAGTGCGGTGGCCCGTAGGGCCATCCGTACGGCTAAACGTGAATGTTGGGCTTCTTATGTCTCCACAATTACGTCCGAAACTCCCCTGCCACAGATCTGGAAGCGTATCCGCAAGATAGCGGGTAAGTTCGTTCCCGATGTTTCCCCGGTCCTTCACCTCCGTGGTACTCTTGTGGCGGACCCGTTGCAGGTCGCTACCGAACTGGGTTCTCACTTTTCTTCTGTTAGCTCTGGTCTTCATCTTCCCCAATCTTTCCTTCTTCGTAAACCTGTCCTTGAGTCTCGTCCTTTAGATTTCTGCACTCGTCTTCGACTTTCCTATAATGATCCCTTCTCTCTCTCTGAACTTCGTTCTGCCCTGGCCCTCTGCGGTTCTACGGCGGCGGGCTCCGATGGTATTCATTATGAGATGCTTCGCCATCTCCCTCCGTGCACGTCTCAGTATTTACTGAGTCTGTATAATCGGATCTGGGAGTCGTCGTCAGTCCCTGAGGACTGGCTCGATGCCGTTGTCCTCCCTGTTCGCAAACCAGGGTCTCTGGGAACTTCCCCTAAGGACTTTCGCCCTATTGCCCTCACAAGTTGTGTCTGCAAACTCTTTGAACGTATGGTTAACGTTCGTCTGATGTGGTTCCTGGAACACCATCACCTCCTCTCCCCTTCTCAATTTGGTTTCCGCAAGTGCCGCAGCACGACAGATGTCCTGGTGAACTTGGAGGTCTATATTCGTACTGCTTTTGCTGCGAGGACCTCCGTTGTTGCCGTCCTTTTTGACCTGGAAAAGGCTTACGACACCACTTGGCGATATCATATTCTATCCCAGCTTCATTCTTTTGGCCTTCGTGGTCATCTCCCTCTCTTTCTCCGCAGCTTCCTCTCTCGTCGTTCCTTTCGGGTGCGCCTTGGTACCGCTCTCTCTGCCTCTTTTCAGCAATACGAAGGTGTGCCCCAGGGTAGTGTTCTGAGCACTACTCTCTTTCTGGTTGCCCTCAATGGTCTTCTTTCCTCTCTTCCTTCAGGTGTCTTCTCCGCTCTCTATGTCGATGATCTTACCCTTTGCTGTCAGGGTGATGATTCGCCTCTCCTTCAGCGCCGGCTTCAACTTGCGATTGATGCCGTGTCGTCTTGGGCCACCGATCATGGCTTCAAGTTCTCTACTTCTAAGACTTGTGCCATGTCTTTTACTCGGAAACGGGTCGTTCTTCGTCCCTCTTTGTCACTTTATGGTCATCCCTTGAGTACAAAGATTCCGCGAAGCTTTTGGGGTTATTCCTTGACACTCGTTTGTCTTGGTCTCCCCATATCTCTTACCTCCGTGTTGAGTGCTCTAAGGCCCTTACCCTCCTTCGAGTGTTGTCCCATACTTCTTGGGGAGCGGATAGGCGCACTCTCCTTGCTTTGCATTCCTCTCTCGTCCTGTCTAAGCTCGATTATGGTTGCCCTGCTTACTCTTCTGCTTCTCCTTCTGCTCTTCGCCGTCTTGATGCTTTGCACCATACTGGGCTGCGCCTCAGTTCTGGTGCCTTTCGTTCGACTCCCGTCCTTAGCTTGTATGTTGACACTGGCTTCCTATCTCTCCAGGACCGCCGTGATCGCTACTGTCTTCGCTATCTTGCGCGGTCCTTGCAACATCCTTCCTCTCGCCTCTGTGTGCTTTAACTTTTACCCCTCCTGCGGTTCCTCTTCACCACCTCCCTCTTTCTGTCCGGTTATCTCGCTTACAGGATTCTCTTTCCGTTCGAGTTTCTAATGTTTCTCCTCGTGTTGTTCCTTCTTTGCCCCCGTGGAGAGTCCCCCTTCCGCAGTTTTGTACGTCCTTGACCCGCGTCACTAAAGCTTTTACCCCTCCTACGGTTCTAAAACGCCTTTTCCTTGAGCACTTTTCTTCTCACTCTTGCTCCGTTTCTGTCTTCACCGATGGGTCTAAGTCTGCGGACGGTGTTGGCTACTCTGTTGTTTTTCCTGATCGCACTTATATGTGTCGCTTACCTCCAGAGACTAGCATCTTTACAGCGGAGCTTTATGCTATTCTCTATGCTCTTCGTCTCCTGCTTTCTCGTTGTCAGTCTTCTTTTGTGGTTGTTGTTGACTCTCGTAGTGCCCTCATGGCTCTCGGGTCCTTTAATCCGGTTCATCCAGTAGTTGTCGAGATCCAGCATTGGCTGTTTCTTGTTCACAGTAAGTTTAAGTCGGTTGAGTTTTGTTGGGTTCCCAGCCATATTGGTGTGTCTTTAAATGAGCGTGCGGATGCTGCCGCCAAGGAAGCTGTCCGCTCTTGTCCCATCTCTCGTAAAGGTATTCCTTATTCCGACTTTTACCCGGTTATCCATTCCTCCATCCTTACCCGTTGGCAGGCTTCTTGGTCGTCTGTTACTGGTAACAAACTCCGTACTCTTAAATGTTGTGTTTCCTCGTGGCCATCCTCCTACCACCGTAACCGGCGGTGGGAAACTGCTCTGGCGAGGTTGCGTATTGGCCATACTCGCTTAACCCATGGTCACTTGATGGAGCGCCGCCCTGCTCCTTATTGTCCTAATTGCATTGTCCCTCTTACGGTCGTGCATGTCCTTCTTGAATGTCCTGACTTCCGGGACGAGCGTATGTCTTGCTTTCCGACCACCCCTCGCGGTCACTTGTCCCTCAATAGAATTCTTGGCGACTCGGATACTTTTGATATCGTTCGCCTTATGCGTTTTTGTTCTCGTATTGGCATCCTTGGTGATATTTAGCGCCCTCTGATTATTCCGCACATTTGATGGTGCTACATAGCCTTCCCGGTTTGGTGCCTTCTTTTGATAAATACTTACTTACATCGAGGTCCCACCCCCCCAGGCTGTATTACTGACTCCACCCAGGATGCAACACCTCAACAATCTGACTAACTCCTTAGTACCTTCTCACTGCTAGGCAAACAGAGGCATTAGGTGAAAGGAAAAGTGCCCAACTATTTCTGTCCTGTCCTAATTCAAAAATGGAATTCTCGATTGTGCATCAAGAACGAACCTGACTGTACTACCGTGACCCTAAATGTCCCGAATGTATGGATGTCAAAAGATTTTTTGGGATGTATAATATTCTTACTTTTTTAACAGCACTGGCTTAAATCTTGTGAATTTGAAATTCTCTTTAAATTTGTAGACTGTTCTTTTTACACTGCCAGCACTGAAATGTCTGATGACGGGTCAGGTTCTGGAAGACCCTACCTACCTACCTACCTACCTTGTGGAGGTTCCAGAGAATCAAAGATCTGCTGCCTGGTCTCTGACCAGGCCTCCTGTTTGGTCATCTAGTCAACCAGTCTGTTGGACACTGCTTCTTGCAGCCTGACATGAATTACAGTCTGGTTGGTCAAGTATTCTTTGGACATGTATCTCGAGCTGTATCTTGAACACCGTGTGAGATTTTTCTCTACGCCTACCTCCCTTAGGAGGTGGACTACAAGTTTAAAGGCTGCTCTTGGCAGTTAAGCATGAGTCCAGTAGAAAAAGGAGAAGCGGGAGCAAACCGCCAGGCTTCCACCAGCAGGGGTGAAAACCTGTCCACAATAGGCCGCTGGTTCCTCCTAGTTAAACATGACGTTAAAACCAATAAAGGGTAACCAACAGGTTCTCACAATCAAATTTTATATTTGATGTGGCGCTATGAATTGGAATTCGAATTCCCAAGAGCACAGCCGTCATATCAAAGATCAAAACAACAATATCAAATATACAGAACATGGGTGTGGCACAGAATAGTTGAAGGTTGACATCAAAGACCGTTTAACAAAATTAAACAATTTATTAATAACAAGAGACTAGACTACTACATTATCGAGTTTACATTTACGTTAATGTCCATCCAGTGGCACTATAACCAACAGCTAACTAGCAACCCTTGCTGTGTGGCTGCATACTGAACTAACCTGAACACAGGTGTGCCCACTGATGACGCAATATTGCAAATCAAAGAAAAATATCACAGACTAAGTTACACCACAGCGAGTGATTTAATTACGTTAATGTCCATCCAGTGGCATTTGCAACACAGCTATTCAACAGCCCCTCGAGAAATGACAGCAGGCTCCATCCTGCTGACACTTCGGGCTGACAACATGAACTAACTGAACAATGAGTATCCACTGATGACACAAGCAAGCAATCAATAGTGACACGGCTTCAGGTGTCCAGCTACTCTAATCCAAGACTCTAATCTACTAATCTACTCTAATCTACTCTAATCTAATACTCTCAAGACTCCAGACGTTAATTACTCCACCAATTATCATGAGCCACTAATTGCCCTAACCCCGAAAGGCAGTTAGTCTCGAGCAACTGACGTTAACACTATCACTGACAGACTCTGACAGATCCTCTCCCACTACGTGAATTCATGATGAGAATGCTAATTACATAATTAGCTAGAGTGATCAATTAATTGTCACACGGACAATTAATTGCACCGGAAACGTATTCCCACAAGCTCAAGTTCAACACTGTTCTCCCATAACAGCCCTCACTCATTCAACAACTACAAATGTGCACCCCCTTATCCAGTTAATTACCCCTAATTAACTCACTGAATCCTCAAGTTCTCAACACAACTTAAAGAAACAAAGTAACCCTAAGGTTACATAGGTCACACATATAATGGCATGCAAAACAACATAAAATAGCACTGCCCACATACGGTTGCGACTACTGCAACTCGTTAATTACTATGCCCACACAGTAATGACACACGGTTTTGCAACAATCAAGGTATCCCCATATTACTGCCCCTCTAATCTTGCAAACGTTGCAAAAGATCGCCCGATCCCGGTGGCTTCAGCAAGACAATTTACGTTAATATAAGGCACCGTCGCTCTACACGGACAGCTGGCACTAATTCTCCCATAATTAGGCAAATTAACAAATTGCTCGCTCCCATTAAGTGACTGAGAATTTCCCTGAATACTCAAAGGGTCCCTTTAAATCCTCAACACAGTTCCTAGGACAGTAATAATGTATACCTGATAACACTGCACAAACTGCACATAATGATACCGTCAGCATGCCCCCCATGCTAATGACATCATTAGGTAATCAGTCAGCAATCACATCTACTGACTCACCACACAACATAATACATGCAACATGCAAATGAAACATATGGAAATGGCCTCCATAAACAATGCAAATTAATCACCAGGACAATATACAGACCTCAGGATGTCCAAATAACCCTGCCCCACGGGCCTGCTTAATTAACTCTAACCTGGCCTAATTACACAATGAGGTACCATGGCACTAACCAAGGCTGAACGATTATACAGAATCGACAGACTGGATCATTTATATGATGATTTTCTACACTGACTGATCCCATACTCTAGTCAGTCTACACACAACATCTCTACAGATGTACAATTATATCACTACATGATTTACAGTGACAATTTCCCTCTCCAGGTACTGCCCCACAGTCACCTGGGCGTGCCACAGACAGGTGTCTCAGCTGCTTCCCTAGCCTGGCCGGGCTAGGGCCCCACACAACTTTTCTCTATTTCCCTTAATACTGAGACACTGTTACACTGATAAAGTACTCACGTGTCCTTCCACACATTTTTCTCATTTCCCAGGTCTTTACCCCCTGGCTGTCAACACTTAGCTTGCTCCTCGTGCGTCGACAAGATGTGGCCCTAGGCTGTCCTGGGAAGGTGCCAAGGGGGGTGGCCAAAGTGGTGGACAACATGTGGCCACCGCGTGGCCTTCAGGAGGGTGGCCACGGTGGCGCGTGACGTCACAGCACCCCACCCCACCCGGGCTGCTCGCGCGCGGAGTAAGGTGGGTGGCCTGGCCGAGCCGGTGGGTGGTCGGGCGGCCAGAGGGCGGCCTGGGTTGGCCGCAGGACATACACACATGTGGATGGGGAATCACCACTACCCCCAACACACTAGAGCATGACTCGCTCTTACACTGGGGTGACAAGGGTGACACTGGCCGGCGTCACCTACCACATGGACGACGTCGGGCGGAATTCAAAGTCCAACAGGGGCCAGTAACAACACCTTAATTACACTGGTAGGCCCTGCCCATTATCCACCCAATTGTCCATGAACATACAGGATAATCTGAGCCACCTGCTACCCCATGGGGCTCTGATAGCTGCCCCATGGGTGATCACTGTCTCTGAGGCTGTCCTGCATTTATCGGTCCCAGTTTCACGTGAATATGGGCTTCGACACACCCAGGGTGGCAGGAGTGCCATGCTAGATGAATAAACTGAACGACGAGCGATAACGGTGGTGGGGGGTGGCAGCCCGCCACCCCCCACCTAGACATTGCTTATACCCTGGCTGCCCAATTCAAACTAAAAAATTGGCGGGCTAGAGAGACTCACATCCCCATATCTCTCCCCCTACCTTGTCTTGACCAATCAGCAGGAAGCCGGCACTGTTCCTCATGCCGCTTCCAATAACAGCTCTTGGCGCCAAAACTCGGCATAGGAGCAGGGGTGCCTAGACCAATCACAGACGCCCCTCGCCCTGTGGCGTGGCGTGACGTCACAGGGAGGGTAGGCCTGAAGACAGTGGCTGTTGTCTCACTTGGTGGGGGGGAGGCAGCGTTCGCCCCACTGTCCCCCCCACCACCTGTAACGGTTCTTGAGTCATATTACCTTCTCTCACCACTCTCCCAATCTCTCTGTTTCACAGAACAGGAAATTTTCTGTAATTCTCTCTACAGAGCATCACAGACCTCTATTAGTCTTTAACCGACAGCATTTAACATAAGCTTTCATATGACACCCTACAAGTATATGTAATTTTGAAAGCTTCAGTTTCTAGAGTCCCTAGAGCGACTAGCCTATTCTAGAAACTAGGAAAACTAGCTGAGGAAGATTCTACATCTCCTCACACAC
>WNGS01127951.1:8482-18485 GCA_020271785.1 Procambarus virginalis | reverse complement strand
CTTAAATAAATTTTTTATCTGTCTTGTCTGAAGAAAATGACACGCTTGCTGGTAATTGATAATTCTATTCATTGATGTCTTCAACGTGTGAGTTTTCAGTTCTAAATACACAATAGTGAGGTTCGTTGAACCTGTGTATTAAAATAATTAATAGTTTGTTAATGCCGAGCAATGCACCAGACTCGCAGGCGGGAGCAAATGTGCAATTCATTCCTGTTTGCTGATAGCTCACTGTCATAAAAAATTGACGTCCATTAATTAGTACCGTCGTCGTGGAAAAATGTGATTTGTATTATCATTTTCCAACTCCTCAATGTCACCGTAATTCAACTACCACACTCTACTAGCGTATTACCAATATGTTATATGCTAATTTGTCAATACCAGTCTCACCATCCCTCACAGCCAGTTCCCTCACCATTCCCCATGAAAAGTCTCCACGAACCAGCTACTCTCACCAGTGCGCCTGCCATCATATGCATCTCTCATCACACACATAGATGCTCTCTGAATCATTACCACAATTTTATACATCAACTTACCCATTCTATGACCGCGAACACCAATTCACTACCACAGCCGCCCAATTCCTCGGTAAACCTGACATCAAATTTCACATCAACACGCCAAATCATCGTCACCCACACGAATAAATCCACTTAACTAACGCTAAAATCGTTCACCCAACCAACATTAAATCCTTCGACACTATACTAAAATTCTTCGCTTCTATTGAACAAAATCCCTCCGTTTCTTACCAGCACCAAAATGTGTTTTCACAAACGCCAAAAACTTCCACAACTCCACAACCCAAGGCCGCCATCACCAAGAACATTTACTACTTTCATCGAAGGCTTTCTGTACCACAATTATCCCCTCCAACAATCCTTCCTTATCGTTACAATCATTAAACCTTCACCACCAATATAAAATTCCATTTATGTTTGCGTTATTCGGTCTTTTAAATTCTTTTATTACAATTGTCGTGTCACCAAGTTCTTGGATGTTATTGTCTACACTGTCTCTGGCGATGAAAGTGCAACTTTGTGTTTTGTATGAAAGTTGGTACCCCCATGAGGTCGACCTAATACTTGCGGCAACCCTTGCGAGTGTCCAGGTGGATAAAGTGCATCGGGCAACCAGCATTATTCCAAAGAAAAAATAAAAGTGGAAAATCAATGATGATAATAAATATGGACGTACACTCTTGTGCAACATCTCGATTGATTGCAGCTCTGAGTGACTATTCTCCCAAATATCATTGACATTTCTATACCTTACTATGCAAACTGTGCAAACTAGAATTTGGTTTGAATTTTGCCAATATCAATGCGCAATGTTTTATATGATAGTAAGTTTTTGTTTTTTTTAGTTGGTCGACTCTGGTAACGAGTTGCCACCATGATGGGGGTTGCTATAGGTGCTGGCCATGCATTATTGGAGAAATTGGGGCCGACCTCATTCTAGGTGTGTTGTTCACCAACCTATCACCGGATAGGTTAGGCTAGTTTCATATGTTTGACTTCCAACATTGGATTAAACAAACAGGCTTCTTTATTTTATAGATATTGATAATATAAGCAGTCAGTCTTATTGACATAATTGAATATTACAAGAAGCGTTAGATCAGTGATTCTAGTAAGAATTTTCAATATATTTTGTTCCTTTTCACTTGGAAATGAAGTTCAAAAATAAAATATTAAAAGTTTAATTTACAGTTTACTGAGTTGATTCATGTTGCAGAAGAATTCGTCTCATTGAATGCCAAAAAAGTGCACTAAAAATTTCGAAGGAAGAGGGAAAGCAAATAGTCAGAGATTCTGTGCTAACTCGCCCTACATTCTCATTGGTCGACATGGGCAGTAAGTGTTGTGTAAACTGTCTTAGTGGTTTAGAAGGACGGATGTACCTGTCAGTAGCATACACATGTAGACTCTTTAGATAAGAGGACAGGTGGCATCCCAGTCACATGTCCCTCACTGCATACCTCCTCTCCCCTCACCTCAGCCCCTCACCAAACCTGTCTCCCTTCACTTCCGCTTCTCTTCCCCTTGCTTCCGTTCTTACCTGCATCATTAACTCATTTCCTCTCTCTCATTTATTTTGTCACTTCCTGTCAGGAAACATTCTTAATTCCACCTCATCTCTTTAGTGAGTTTCCGATTACGTCTTGTTAATGTCTCGTTACTGTGCCACTGTGCAGGTCGTCCAGATGCCACTCTGCAGGTCGTCCAGATGCCACTGTGTTGGTCGTCCAGATGTCACTGTGCTGGTCGTCCAGATGCCACTGTGCAGGTCGTCCAGATGCCACTGTGCAGGTCGTCCAGATGCCACTGTGTTGGTCGTCCAGATGCCACTGTGCTGGTCGTCCAGATGCCACTGTGTTGGTCGTCCAGATGCCACTGTGCTGGTCGTCCAGATGCCACTGTGCAGGTCGTCCAGATGCCACTGTGTTGGTCGTCCAGATGTCACTGTGCTGGTCGTCCAGATGCCACTGTGCAGGTCGTCCAGATGCCACTGTGTTGGTCGTCCAGATGCCACTGTGCTGGTCGTCCAGATGCCACTGTGCTGGTCGTCCAGATGCCACTGTACAGGTCGTCCAGATGCCACTGTGTTGGTCGTCCAGATGCCACTGTGATGGTCGTCCAGATGCCACTGTGTTGGTCGTCCAGATGTCACTGTGCTGGTCGTCCAGATGCCACTGTGCAGGTCGTCCAGATGCTACTGTGCTGGTCGTCCAGATGTCACTGTGCAGGTCGTCCAGATGTCACTGTGCAGGTCGTCCAGATGCCACTGTGCAGGTCGTCCAGATGCCACTGTGCAGGTCGTCCAGATGCCACTGTGCTGGTCGTCTACAGTACAACCCTGAGAAAATGGTAGACAGTTTGGGACAACACGGGCATATCAACCTTGGCTAACACCTACATTGACTTTAGCGTTGCACATCTGGATGGTTCTGCCACACACTCGGGTTCAGACAAGTCCAGTATGTACAGGGAACTGGATCACTGCTACAGTTTTGTTCCCGTGGCTGTGGAGAGTGTCAGTGCCGGGGGCAAATGTGTAATAAGTATCTTGTAGGATCTTGGGTTTAAGCTCGTCGGTAAAATAAGAAATCCATAGCGTTGCCAGATTCCTCTTCCAGTGCCTCAGCATAACAGTACAGACAGTGCACTTTACAGTCATGGTTCCTGATCGTTATCTGAGGAGCTTCAGGAACACAACAGTCTGTGGCGACATTATACATTTTAAGGAAACTATTGTTGCAATCCAGTTTCTGTAACTTATTTTGTTTAAAAAAAAATTACATAAAATATAAATATTAGAAATATGAAAAAGGGGGTTGCAAGAGAAGACAATCTTCAGTGATCTTCCAAGCTTTCAGATGACAAGACGTGTAGTTATTGAGATGTTGTGCTCATCCGCTGAGTAAACCAGTGCCCTTATCATCAGGAAATGGCTGAAGTGGTTTGCTTGACTGACAGGCAAACCTGGTCCATGTCCACCTTCATCTCAACAATTAAAGTGTAGTGTGGGTTAAGAGGCATATTGCTCGTGGTGAAAAAGAATGCCCATGTTGAAGGGTGACCTTCCAGATAGACAATTTGTGCAGGGACTTGGCTATAGGAAACGTAAAGACGCAAAGAAACTTATACTTTGAAGTGTTCTCGTTGGGGACATTAGGCATGGAAATGCCATTTTGGTCTCAAATAGTCTGTAATATGGAAAGAAGCATGAGTCCCGGGAATATAGTTAAGATTGGAAAAAGAGAACAGTTCTTAGTCATTTTGCTGTAATTGTCGAGTTCCCTTCCTCTTTATGTCCGGGTACGGTGATGACAAGGGCAACATTAGTGGCAGCAGGAACTGAATTCGACAAAGTGACCTCGTTGTAATAAGGTGCAGGACAACGTTATGAACTCAGAAATTGACACACCAATATCTCAAAAACGTTGACAATAAAATTGAACCACAAGAAAAGTTGCCTATGGTAGACAGAGGTAGTGAAGTAGAGAGTGAAACGGAGGATGATGAAGGTAAGGAAGAGGATGGAGTATCACTGATGGAAGCGTCTCAGGAAACTCTCCACAGGTATTGACAGTACAGTATTCAACTCTGTGGTGGAAAATGTGGAAACATAGAGAAACGTAAAATGATTTAGTAAAATAGTCGTTGAAGACATAATTAAGAATAACTTTACGTATAATGTTAATAGCGGCACAAGTTAAGAGAAAGATGCGGTGTTTAAATGTTGGGAGGCAGTTTCTGAGGGAATTTTTCTTCTCAGTGAATTTGCTGAAAATGGTAAAGTTATAAGTTTGAAAACCTGTCAAGGAAGACATTATAGTGAGGATACAATCTTGGAAGGTTAACGGGTTGGAAAATAGAGCGGTGGATGTACACTATTATACTCTTAGAGAAAATATTGACATAATATCACTCCAGGAAACTGGGGATAGAGATGGTAGCATTCTGAGGTTAAATGGTCTAAAGAATTTAAACTACATGCTGGCATAGGAATTAAGGGAATATTGTGTTATGTTAACAATACCTTACAATACATTTAAGTTATCGATGTCCCTGATAAACCTTTGATTTCTGATATTTGCCAGATGCCTATTTTTCTGAAAATTCGATTATGACTGGGAATTTTAATGCCAGACATCCAACGTTAGGTTGAAGAGGTAAAAGAAATATTAATGGCTGCAGATGGTACAAATTGTTCAGGAACACACGAAGATGTTTAATTAACCAGAAACATGTCTCCTACTTACCTGCTGGAGGGAGGTTAGATTATATGTTTGCTAAATGATAAAGGGAATTGTTTCATTGTTGATGAATTGTTAAGTGGTCAATGAATCACAATAACGTGGCTGAAAAAAATTATGACCAAACGACAACTCAGAAGATGGAGGAGACGACGACGTTTCGGTCATTCCTGGACCATTATCAAGACCCGACTTGATGATGGTCCAGGACGGACCGAAACGTCGTCGCTTCTCCATCTTCTGAGTTGTGGTTTGGTCATCGTTAAGTGGTCGTTTTGCACTACAAATAAAGTTAGAATTACATAAAAAGTATGCCTGCTTTTATAGCAAAAGTCTAGTATTTAGTGAGAAAGAACTAAGGAGTCTTGTTGGTCATATTAAGTCATTGTATTATATGCCTGTAACGATATAAGCAATTTACTTAGAATTAATTAAGGAAATTGACGCATTTAACACAACATTAAATAATAAAGCATCCAGTATAAGAGAGTATCCCACCACAAAAAAAAAATTATACACAAGACAAGGATTGAATGGCTGGACATTAACAATAAGAAGAGCTCACAAGACGTGAGTAGTTCAGGAAGAAGAGAGGAGGAGGAAAATGTTGGTAGTTGGTACCCTGCAGACACACGACCTGACGCTCCCTACTGTTACCTTGTTACAACTTGTTACAAAGTTGTTACATCTTGTTATAAAGTTTTTATAACGTGTTAGAAAGTGGTTACAACTTGCTAGATAGTTGTTACAACTTGCTAGATAGTTGCTACAACTTGTTAGATAGTTGCTACAACTTGCTAGATAGTTGCTACAACTTGCTAGATAGTTGCTACAACTTGCTAGATAGTTGTTACAACTTGCTAGATAGTTGCTACAACTTGCTAGATAGTTGTTACAACTTGCTAGATAGTTGCTACAACTTGTTAGATGTTATAAACTGTTCGAACGTTGCAGCAACGTGGTGGTAAAGGGACAGTACATCACTTTTGAGACCCGATTTCATTTAAAACTCCGTCCATTTTTGGCCATAGCGGGCATACATGCAAAAAGCGACGTTATTTTTAAGAGGACGGGTTGATGTGTGAGGCAGGTATAGGGTGTGTGCGGAGAAGATTAAGCACATTAACAGTCAGTATTGGCTGGAGTTGGCAGAGAATGTTGGGAACAAGAGAAACCTGAAAGAAATTTGTCAAAGACGTAAATAAAGGCGTAAAAAACGTAATATTGTTACGCATCTTGACCGTTGTAAGGAATTGCAAACGGTATTGCAGATAAATGGATAGAAGTGGCCAAAGTCAGTTCATTGTCATCGACAACGACATAATCACAAGTTCCTTGGAAAGACTTAAGAAGGAACTTAAAATTAACAGCAGGCAACAGTGGGGCTGTCACAGGCACAGACATTATGCAGGTAATTGTATTATTTTTTTTTCAGTGAAATTCCTGCGCGGGTCCTAAGCCTCTGACTGGCCCACTAAGTGTTGCTTGTTTCTGTTTTCCTTGGGCGGAGTGTGAGTATTTATGACTCGTATGTTCGCTTCAGTAAGATCTTGCCACATGTGTTTAACAACTTTTTCTGCTCAGTTGAATCTAAGTTGGAATCTTATTGTGTTTGTAACTGTGCACTGTGTTAGATAATGTTCCAGTGGTCTGTAGGACATTGTAATTGTATTAATGACAAATTAAGTTTCAAAATCTACATCCCCTCCTCCCCCCCCCCCACATCCCCTGGGGGAGGATGGTGTCACATGAAACACTTAACGAAGTAGCTGTTGTGGAGAAAACCCCATTGTTAGACCTCTAATTTTATGAGAACTAAACCACACACCACAAGATAAGTTTAAGTGCATCTGGGGAGATACCAGATGCACTTAAAGTAGCAGACATAGCCCCTCTACACAAGGGAGGGAGCAAATCATTGGCAAAGAATTATAGACCAGTTGCACTAACATCGCATATCATAAAAGTATTTGAGAGAGTGATTAGGAGTCAGGTCACGAATTTCATGGAGACCAATGACCTTCACAACCCAGGCCAACATGGATTTCGAGCGGGAAGATCGTGCCTCTCACAGCTACTTGAGCACTACGACAAAGTCACTGAGGCATTAAAAGAAAAACAAAATGCTGATGTGATATACACGGACTTCGCAAAGGCTTTCGATAAATGTGACCATGGCGTGATAGCACACAAAATGAAGTCAATGGGAATAACCGGTAAAGTAGGACGCTGGATACTCAGTTTTCTGTCAAACAGGACACAGCGAGTAACGGTCAACCATATAAAATCTAGTCCAAGTGCAGTTAAAAGCTCTGTACCTCAGGGTACAGTCCTTGCACCGCTACTTTTCCTTATTCTCATATCAGATATAGACAAAAATACAAGTCACAGCTTCGTATCATCCTTTGCAGAAGACACAAAAATTAGTATGAAAATTACCTCGGCTGAAGACATTGAAAAACTTCAAGCTGATATTAATAAAGTTTTCGACTGGGCATCAGAAAATAACATGATGTTTAACAGTGATAAATTCCAGGTACTCAGGTACGGTAAAAATGAGGACCTTAAACATAATACAGAGTACAAAACACAATCAAATGTACCCATAGTAGGAAAACAGCATGTAAAGGATTTGGAAATAATAATGTCTGACGACCTAACGTTTAAGGAGCATAACCAAGCAAATATTGTGACAGCCAGAAAAATGATAGGATGGATTACGAGAACTTTCAAATCCAGGGATCCCATCACAATGGTTGTACTTTTCAAGTCACTTGTGTTGTCCCGTCTTGAGTACTGCTCAGTACTCACTTCCTCCTTCAGAGCAGGAGAGATTGCTGAAATAGAGGGAATACAGAGAACATATACGGCACGCATAGACGAGGTAAAGCACCTAAATTATTGGGATCGTCTCAAAGCTCTCCAAATGTACTCACTAGAAAGAAGACGAGAGAGATATCAAATAATATACACCTGGAAGATACTGGAGGGCCAAGTACCAAATCTGCACAGTAAAATAACGACGTACTGGAGTGAACGATATGGAAGAAAATGCAGAATAGAACCAGTGAAGAGCAGAGGTGCCATAGGCACAATCAGAGAACACTATATAAACATCAGAGGTCCGCGGTTGTTCAACGTCCTTCCAGCAAGCATAAGAAATATTGCCGGAACAACCGTGGACATCTTCAAGAGGAAACTAGATTTATTCCTCCAAGGAGTGCCGGACCAACCGGGCTGTGGTAGGTATGTGGGCCTGCGGGCCGCTCCAAGCAACAGCCTGGTGGACCAAACTCTCACAAGTCAAGCCTGGCCTCGGGCCGGGCTTGGGGAGTAGAAGAACTCCCAGAACCCCATCAACCAAGGTATCAACCAGGTATGAGGAGCCGACAACATGTAAGTCTATCCTAGACCATTATCACGTCGACTGTGATGAGAGCGAGACCGATGACTGATGAACATTAAGCAACTCAAAGAAGTGGCACGGGCATGAATAGCCCGTAAATGGGAGCGAGGTGGTGGTTGTTGTTGTTTTAAACTGAGCTACTCGGAACAAAATTTCCATGTTGCACGGGCTATAGTGAGCTCGTGATGGGAGCGAGGTTGTTGTTTAAGGTTCGCTACTTGGAACAAAAAGTTCCAAGTAGCACGAGCTATGGTGAGCCCGTTGTGGACTTACCTGGCACAGGAGCGGGGCTGTAACTTTGGGAGCGAGGGAGGCGCAGGCATTAAGTAAGGCAAGAGATGGGTGAAGAGAGAGGTGGAGGGAAATATCAGAGGAAAGCGCCAAGCCATTACGACTATATAGCACTTGGAAGGGATCAGGATAAGGATTTGGGATGGGACGGGAGGAAAGGAATGGTGCCCAATCACTTGGACGGTCGGGGATTGAAAGCCGACCTGCATGAAGCCAGACCGTCGCTCTACCGTCCAGCCCAAGTGGTTTGACAGAGATATGAGGAGCAGGAAGGAGGAAGTTCGTAGAGGAAGGTAAGAACAGGCATACGTACAGATGGGATGGATGTAATAATGGGGAGTAAGACGGGGGGAGTAATGGGGTTTAAGAATGGGAATATAAAATAAGAGGAGAACGAAACAATAAAAGAAAGAGAAAAGGGGTAGGATTATGTTAGGTCACGTATGTTAGAAAGTTTAGAACATTACTGTGTGTACTGTGAAGGGGAAGAGTCACAGTAACACAGCCAGGACTCAGGTTCATGTTGGGCAGGTTGTGTATCACAGTCCAGTCAGGAAGATTATTTCCTGATGGGCAGGAAAGATTATTTTAGAGGAAGCCAATCAATAGGATGATTAGAATCCCTAACATGAGAGAAGAGAGCATTGTTTTGTCTGCAGACTTAACACTTCTTTTGTGTTCCTTAAGTCTGTCCTTAAGTGTACGGCCAGTTTCACCAAAGTATTGGAGAGACAACACGAACAGGAAATAGAGTAGTAGACACCAGCATTGGAAGCAGGAGGAGCAGTGTGAACAAGATTATTACGAAGAGTGTTAGTACGTCGAATGGCGAGCCTTATGTCAAGATGACGAAAGGGTAAGGATTTGGCAGGTTTTAGTATGAAAGAATTACGTTTAGCTTGAGAATAGTGTACAGTTGTCGAGAGAAAGATTTGTAAATAAAGGAAATTTCAGAATCAAGAAACTGAGAGTCGCTGATGCGTAGAGCGCGGAGGAAGAGAGAGAGACAGGGCACTTTTCTTAACAGAAGGAGGATTGTAGGAAAAGAAGTGAATGTACATGCCACTATGCATGGGTTTACGGTAACAGAGAAAGAGAACCCAGACACAGAGCTGTGAACATGAACGTCAAGAAAAGGAAGGACGGAATTAGATTCCCATTCAACTTTGAAATGGATTCTCTAACAGAATTAAAGAATAACTTTAATAGAATTCTATCTTACAAATTTATTCCATTCTATGCTAAATCTGATTTATTTGTGATTACTGTTCCTTAGCGCACTCCTTACGTCCCTGTCTCACTCCCCTATTATAATCTGTTTGGTCAATGTGGGAAGAGATTGCAACCTCTGAAGGCCTTGGTATGCTGTGGAAGGGGTGGGGAGTCCCACTTGGAGTACTGTGAGGTGCCTGACTGATGATGCTCCACCTGTCATTTTTGTTCTGGCTGTAACAATCGAGGCTTGTTGTAAAAATTATCCAGATTGGTTATCTACACAAGGGAGAATGGGAAGCTGGACCCGCGTGGGAGCATCCCCC
>WNGS01127922.1:0-19853 GCA_020271785.1 Procambarus virginalis | reverse complement strand
CCATGTACTCTTACTTGCCAGGGGGGCCCCTCCATGTACTCTTACTTGCCAGGGGGCCCCTGTGTACTCCTACTTGCCAGGGGCCCCTCCAGTACTCTTCTTCCTTCCCAGGGGGTGCCTCCATGACTCTACTTGCCAGGGGTCCCTCCATGTACTCTTACTTGCCAGGGGCCCACCTTGTACTCTTCTTCTTGCCAGGGACCCCCATGTAATCCTATTTGTCATGGGCCATTTCATGTACTCTTCCCTGTCTGAGGGCCCCCCATGTACTCTTCCTTGCCAGGGGCCCTCCATATACTCTTCTCAGTGTACATGGACCCTATAAATTCTGAATGTTAATAATTATATATTTGGTAAATAATTATGAAAATTTGATTGGTTAATTGTCTTTCAGATCGCTGACAATGGCCGTCCTCGGGTGGTGATGGTAAATTATTTTCGTTAACATAACGAGACTTCGTTTCCCAAATATATTTTCCGTAACTCGACAAGTTTCCTTGAAAAAAAAACGGTTTAAATAGTTGTTCATTGGTAATATTCTTTTATTTTATTCTGTGACACTTTACAATACCAGTTATAATAGATGGAACAGCTTCATTAACAATCAGTGTCATTCTGCTTGTCAAACTGGCTGTCTAAGCGAGTGTGAATCAGTTCGGTGCAGCTGTGCCTTGATCTGAACTAGTATCCAGCGCTTAGTTGAAGATATAATATCTCTAAGCAGTGGTTGTGAGATTTTGGACCTCAAGCATAAAGAACTGTACACTGCACATATTTCTACTCTAAGCATGAGATCAATAGAAAAAGGAAAAGCGGGAGCAAACCGCCAGGCTTCCACCACAAGGGTGAAAACCTGTCCACTTGGGCGCTGGTTCCTCCTAGTTAAAAAGGACGTAAAACCAATAAAGGTTAACCGACGGGTTCTCACAATCAAATATTTGTATTTGATGTGGTGCTATGAATTGGAATTCAAATTTCCCAAGAACAGCCGTCATTTGAAAAAAAGATCACATTGCAACAATCGTATAAAGCAGAACATGAGTGGAAAAGAATGTTTGAAGGGTTGACATCATAGACCGTTTTCTATAACAAAAATAATTTATTTACATGGGACTAAACTACTACAACATCGAGCTTACGTTACGTTAATGTCCATCAAGTGACACTATAACAACAGCTAAATAGCAACAACTCTGGTCCATTGCTGTGCGGCTGCATACTGAACTAACCTAAACACAGGTGTGCCCACTGACGACGCAATATTGCAAACAAATAATTCACAAGCCTAGTTTACACCACAGTCAGTGATTCGTTACGTTAATGTCTATCCAGTGGCACTTGCAACACAGCTATTCAACAGCCCCTCGAGAAATGACAGCAGTCTTCATCTTGCTGACACTTCGGGCTGACTAAATGAACTAACTGAACAATGATGCCCATTGTGACGCAAGCTTGCAATCAATATTGTCACGGCTTCACGTGAACAGATACTATAATCACAATCTTACGGGTCCTCCAACCCTCCAGGCGAGATACCCACGTAACTAGGCGGGTAGTCTAACACTGACTCCCAATATCACAACCTAATGTGAACACTCTTTGCAACTCCTGCAAGAAGTTGCAACTGTAAACAGTAAACAAAGCCAGGCAAGGTGGGATTCTGAGACACAGCTCCAGTAATCCCCAAGTTACTTTTACTCCCGTCACCAGACGATAAACAAAAGAAATTGCCTTAATCAATTACAAAATTGATTATGTGATTAATTACGTTAATTGACTGTCTACAGCAGTCAGCAACAAAGTACTTTACGTTAATCACAAACACTTGTCTCTCTTAACGCAAGTCATCTTCACACACAGAGATCACACTAACGTGATGGATTTGTTTATAATCATCTTGTTAACAATAACTCAAAGTCTATTAAATTACATCACACTTGACTTCTTTCAAGTATTCAGTGAGTAATTCCTAATTAATGTCAAACCGCACAACTATTAAATCCTAGTCGAGTTACGTTAACTAAGCCTACCACTATCTTGGTAGCTTCTTAACAGTCCATGTCAAGCTTTACTTTAATGAGCGTTAATTACTCTAATTAACCCCGAGCAATTAATTAATTGTCACCAAGACCGATAATTAATTATACATAAATACGTCTCACTCCGCACTGCTTAAGCAGGTCTCATAAAACACTGTGAATTCATGGACGAGGTGTTAATTACCTCACTAATTAACATGAGTGCATCTTAATAAACTGTCACGAGACAGGATATGATTAATATAACGAGTTATGCTAGCTCCTTGACCTCACTTTACCGAGTCATCAAGAGCTTTGACATTAATTACTCCACTAATTATCATGAGATACTAATTCCTATACCCCAGAAAGGTAATTAGTCTCGAGCAAATTACGTTAACACAAATACTTTCAGACTCTGACAGTACCTCCGCACTATGTGAATTCATGATGAAAATGCTAATTACACAATTAGCTAGAGTAGTCAATAAGTTGTCCCACAGACAATTAATTGCACCTGAAACGTATCTCAACAAACTCACCACTGTTTCCCTTAACAGCTCCCACACTCATTAAGTAATGTGCAACCCCTTATAAAGTTAATACCCGTTAATTAACTCTCACTGAATCCTTAAGTCCTCAACACAACTTAAAGAAGCACAAAGTAATCCCAGGTTACATAGGTCACACATAAATGCACAACCCACACACGGTTGCAGCTCTCTGCAACACGTAATTACTGTACCCTCACAGTAATGACACACAGTTTGGAAACAACAAAAGTATACCTACATTACTGCCCCCTCTAATCTTGCAACAGTTGCAAGGGACTACTGTGTGCAATCACTTCTTCAGCAAAACAATTTACGTTAATATACGTAATTTACAAAAAACGTTACTTGACGTTATTTACGTTATGCCAGCTATCGCTACGCTGACAGCTGGCACTAATTCTCATAATTAGGCAGATTAACCAATCAATTGCTTGCTCTCTCATCAAGTACTGTGAATTCCCCTGAATAATGAAAGGGACCTCTTTAAATCATCAACACAGTTCCTAGGGCAGTAATATAACGTATACCAAACAACAACATTGCCCAAACATACAACAATGATGCCGTCACATACCCACATCTAATGCCAGGGATTGACCCTGAGCAGCCGTGGAGTGCGGACGTGTCCCTCCGTGACTGCTAGGGTAGTCTGCCGTTTGATCGCCAGGTGGCGGCGTAGCTGCCCCCCCCACCCCCCAGTGTTGTTGCCTGCCGGGCGGTGTGCAGACGTGGCAGGTGTTGGGTTCACCATGGGTGGTCCCCTACCTGCATCAAGCGTGTGAACTCGGTAGGACTGGAATTCTCTGGCCGTGCTGGGTATCCAGAGGTAGCGGAGGTACTGTGCGACTTGCTGCATATCCCGGTGCTGGATATTGACGGGATTGAGCTGGTGACTGCGCGTCGCGTTGTCATCAAGCTGGCGACGGAGGAGGTATATCGTGCCTTCCTCAGTCGTTACGAGGGGCGCTCGCTGCCCTTGCCAGGAGGTACCGGCTCAGTCGCCATATCAGACCGGAGTGGTGCGCTGACCTATGTCAGCGTGCATGGGGCGCCCTTGGAGTTTCCCGAAGAGCTTCTGCGGCGTTATTTCCAGCGATTTGGGCCCGTCGTCAGTGTGAGGGTCAATACGTTATCCTCCGGGAAGTACGCCGGGAGGCGGACGAATATTCGCACCTTGGCATGCGTCTGCGGTCGGACATTCCGTCTTCGGTCCGGCTTCTGGGTTGCTACATCCGGGTGTACTATGCCCGGCAGCCTCGGACCTGTTTCCGGTGTGGCTTGATGGGGCATCAGGCTGCAGGTGCGAGGCGGATCCGGTTGCACCTGTCAACCTCTTTCGGGAAGAGGATTTCCCGCCGCTTCCACTGGACGAGGACCTCGGGGATGTGGAGCCCGCCCGGCTCGTTGCTGCGGCTCCCCCGGCGTCTCCTGACGTTTCCCCGGATGTCGCTGGCCCTCCTCCGGCTGTTGCGATGAGATCAGTGGATTCCCCTGATCCTGTTCGTATCCCTGTCCCTGCTGCTCCAGTGGCCCGTGGTCCTGCGCCCTCCTCTACGCCTGCTCCCCTGTCTTCCGGTGCTGCGCCTGGCCCTATCTCCTCGACTCGGATCCCGGATGCTGAAGTGGCTGAGGGTCCCTGGTTGTGTGTGGTCCGGTTCCCCCTGCGGTTGAAGCTGCTGCAGTCGTCAGACGCGTACGAGCGGCTTGTGATGCCCGTGGGTCTGGGTCCACTTCCGGTTCCGAGGATGTGCGCCCGGTGCCCAAGAGATCCAGGCGCTCATCTACTGCATGGGCTGATGAGGTGGATTCTGGCGCTGATGGATTATCAGGACTTGGGTAGTGGCCGCTGACGTCCATATCTGCTGATGCCGAGGGCTGTGTCTATGATTCGCCTCCTGTGGCTTCTGTCGGCAGTTCCCCGCAGTGGGGGGTGGTTGCACCTCCAGTGGTTGGTGAAGAGGGTGCTGGTGCAAGTCGGGACCTCGTGTTGGTTCTGCGGAAGGATGTTCGGGGTGAGGAGCCCCACGAGTGTCCCGTCCGGTGGTTGATGAGCAGCCCTGTGAGGCTGCCGCGGTTACAAGTGCGCTGCCCGTTGCCTGCGCCGGTACGAAGAAGCCTATCCCGAAGAAGCCTATCCCGTTCATCTTAGCCGACGGCACGGAGTATCATGAGACGTCCAACCCTATAGGTATTACCTTTCATGACATAGTGGAGCCTATTCCGTGGTGCCCCACGACTGTCTGGGTTCCGGCGTTTAATGTATTTGCTAAGGGTGTGCCGCTTTCAATGCCCGATCCTCGGACGACCCTTCGTCCCCCTATTCCGGAATATATTATGGCGATATGGGAGGCGTATTGTCTTCTTTTCCCGGCTGCAGAGTGGCCGGAAAAGTATGCACAGGACTGATAGTCTGTGTGCTTGCGGTTCTATCGGGTGTATCTTGGTTTTCGTCTGTTATGTGATGTATGTTATGTGATGTGTATTGTGTGCCCTTCAGGCCGAGGTTTTCTAAATGTCCCTGTTCTTTTGGCTATGCCTTTTCATGTTCTATGTTTTTATTTTGTTGTCTTCTGTGCTCTTTTGGCTATGCCTTTTCTTGTTCATGTATATTTAATTTGTTGATTTATGTGCCCTTCTGGCTATGAGGTGAGATCTCTGTTCTTGAATTATTATTTCTTCTCTGTTTCATTTGTGTATTGCAGTGTATTTTGGTCCCGGTCCTTCAGGCCGGTGTTAGGTTTGTTTGTTGTACCGATGGTTTTTGTACTGTTTTGCTATGAGCCTTACTGATTTTGTTTCTATTTTTTGCTGACTGTGTTTACTTTTGTTCTGTGTTTTCTGTACATTTTTGAGTTTGTTCTTTGTTATGCTGTGCTGTCGGCCCTTCTGGCTGATGGGTTTGTTCTCTGTGGTTTCTACTGTGTTCTTTGTTTTTATTGTATTAATTCGCATGCTTGCATGTAAAAATAAAAATAAAAATAAAAAAAAAAAAACATGCTAATGCCATCATTAGGCAATCAGTCAGTAATCACATTTACTGACTCCCAACACAACACAGAATAATATACATGCAAATGAAACACATGGAAATGGTACACACACACTAATCAATGATCAATAATCAAATAGCGACCAATCATGCATCATAAAATAACATATATATATAAATTATATATCACTAGAGATAATTATACATAATTATACAGACCTCAGGGTGCCCACTGACAACCCTACTACACTGGCCTGCCTACCTCTGCAATGATAATTAACATGCGGCAACATGGCATTAAATAATCTTGACTCTGAACGATATATATTGAATTGTTAGATCAACGATCACTTATATGGTAAATCTCTACACTGACCGGTTTACATATTCGAGTCAGTCTACACACAAAATATATCTATATACATCTACATGTGTGGTTCTGTGTGTAACATACACCTTCACAGACATTCACCTTGACATCAGTACAGACAACTGTCTCTCAGCTACTTCCCTCGCCTGGCAGGCGCTATGGGACAACACAGCTGGTACCGGAATTAACATCAGTCTTGAGACACAGTAACATTACAAATAATGTGTACTCACGATTACCACTCTCTTTCATTCATTCACCCGGTCACAGCCTCACTTGCAGAATACTTAGCTCGCTCCCACGTGCGTCGACTAGATGTGGCCCTAGGGTGTGACCAGGGCATGTGGCCAAGCGTGGCCCAAGGGGGTGACCAAGACATGTTGCCACCGTGTGGCCCTAAGGGGTGGCCACGGAGTAGCGCGAGGCGGTCGCAGTGCCCCACCCAGGATGAGGTGGCGCGCAGTGTGGCCGGTGTGGCCCACAGGTGGGTGGCCAGGGTGTGGCCATCACGTGGCTTCACGGTGTCTGGCCACGGAGCGGTGCGGCGCGGGGTAGCCGAGACCTCATGCTGGAGTCTCAGGTTTACACAACCGTGGGTGGCAGATTCTCTCACACCCACATCACTAACGAGCAAGGCTCGCTCGTAAACATTGTGTGATAATGGCGGGCGACACAACATGGAGGACACGGCAAGGTGGAATTTCAAAATCCAACAGGGCCTGTAATTTCACCTCAATTACCCTGGTAGGCCCTGCCCTATTCCACCAATTGTCCGTTAACATAGACAGGAAAACACATAACACCAGATATGAGCAACCACATCTGATACACCACGAGGCTTGCCTGGGGCCTCATGAATGAACACTGTCTCTAGAGTTATTATACAGTTCCTTCCTTACTCCTTGGCCCGGAGTAAGGAAGCCAAGGAGTAAGGCCCGGAGAACGCAAAACGGATCCCGACACGATCCACGATGGCAGGATCACCATGCGCGATGAGTAATAAGGATGACACAGGGATTAATGGTGGTGGAGGTGGCAGACACGCCACCCCCACCCGGGGACACCTTGTCTTCTGCTCGCCGGTCCTAGACTGCCTTTTGGTGGGCTAAGGGACTCAAAAGATGCCCGTCCCCCCCTCCTTGTCTTGACCAATCAGCACAAAGCCGGCACAGCCTATAGTGCCGCAACGATTCACAGCCTTTCGCGCCTAAACATCCCCACGAGGCAGAGGTGCCTAGACGAATCACAGATGTTCTTACCATGAGGCGTCCTGTGACGTCATAAGGAGGGGAAGGCCTAGGTGTGTGACGTCATACCTCACAGGTTGGGGGAGGCAACGTTCACCCCTCTGTCCCCCCACCTTTAAAACCGTTGGCTAGCGTGTTCAAGTACCCTCTCATACCATACTCACTCTCTCAAATCCCATTTCACAGAAAACAGACTAAATTCTGTAACTCTCTACACAGCAGTCACAGACTCCTGGCTAGTCTTAAACAATGGTCCTTAGCATAAGCTTTCATCGAACACCACACAAGTGCATGTAGTTTGAAAAACTTCTTTTCTAGAGTGCACCCTACACTCTAGCCTAATCTAGAAAACTAGAAAAACTAACTGAGGGAATTTCCATTCCCACACAGTGGTCAGCGGGAGAAAGTTTGTCTCGATTAACTGTCAGGATCTTGTGCTCGTGCCTGTTACTGTAGAGTCCTGTCAGAACGGTCCAAAGGCCTTTCAGAACGGTCCATAGGCCTGTCAGACGGTCCATAGGCCTGTCAGACGGTCCATAGGCCTGTCAGACGGTCCATAGGCCTGTCAGACGGTCCATAGGCCTGTCAGACGGTCCATAGGCCTGTCAAACGGTCCATAAGCCTGGCAGAACGGTAAATCGGACTGTTTCTAAAGATTAAATGATGACGAGTGTAAGTGGACGTCATACTGAGTGGTTCACTGCACTAGATTTGAGTCAACTCTAATATTTATCAAAACTTCATTCGTCATAACAGATTCTCAGAAATCCCACTCAATCCGGAGTTCAATTCTTCATTCACAAATTCTGTTTGTAACTCATTCCATTTATGTATCAACGATCATATTATTCTGCTAGTCGTCACTGTCGTGTCACGAGTACTGACGGTGGGGGTCTTGGAAGAGTCGTCACTGTCGTGTCACGAGTACTGACGGTGGGGGTCTTGGAAGAGAGTCTGAGAATGCAGTGTGTTAGGTTGATGCACTCACACAAACTACCTCCTCCACCTGCAGTGTCTTAGGTTGATGCACTCACACAAACTACCTCCTCCACCTGCAGTGTCTTAGGTTGTTGCACTCACACAAACTACCTCCTCCACCTGCAGTGTCTTAGGTTGTTGCACTCACACAAACTACCTCCTCCACCTGCAGTGTCTTAGATTGTTGCACTCACACAAACTACCTCCTCCACCTGCAGTGTCTTAGATTGTTGCACTCACACAAACTATCTCCTCCACAGGGCTAGTCCTGCTTGTCTTAAGGCCGGCAGAGAGCGAGCTCCCTCAAGCATCATCCACCACAACACCCCTCATCAGGATTAAATCCCGCAACACCACTCCACCCAGCGCCGCCCCTACTGACTCTTTCTTCAGTCGTAGCGGTGTGGGGCCACCAGCTGTGGGACCACCAGCTGCGGGGCCACCCGCTGTGGGGCCACCAGCTGTGGGGCCACCAGCTGTGGGGCCACCAGCTGCGGGGCCACCAGCTGTGGGGCCACCAGCTGTGGGGCCACCAGCTGTGAGGCCACCAGCTGTGAGGCCACCAGCTGTGGGGCCACAAGCTGTGAGACCACCAGCTGTGGGGCCACCAACTGTGGGGCCACCAGCTTTGGGCCACCAGCTGTGGGGCCACCCGCTGCGGGGCCACCAGCTGTGGGGCCACCAAGGAGGACAAGGACTCCACAAGTCGTCGGGTCATCACCTGCTGATGATGGTCTCTTCCCAAGTAACAGCTCAAAAATATACTGCCCGGCATACACACACCTCGTATCATAAACATACCCCGTATCATACACGCACTCTGTATAATACACACACTCTGTATCATACACATACCCCGTATCATACACAAACCCAGAACCATACATATAGTTCATATCACTCATACACTCAGCATCATACACACACTCTGTATCATACACACACTTCAAATCATACACACACTCCATATCATACACACACTCCGTATCATACACACACTCCGTATCATACACACAATCCGTATCATAACACACTCCGTATCATACACACACTCCGTATCATACACACACTCTGTATCATACACACACTTCAAATCATACACACACTCCATATCATACACACACTCCGTATCATACACACACTCCGTATCATACACACACTCCGTATCATACACACACTCCGTATCATACACACACTCCGTATCATACACACACTCTGTATCATACACACACTTCAAATCATACACACACTCCATATCATACACACACTCCGTATCATACACACACTCCGTATCATACACACACTCCGTATCATACACACACTCCGTATCATACACACACTCTGTATCATACACACACTCCGTATCATACACACACTCCGTATCATACACACACTCCGTATCATACACACACTCCGTATCATACACACACTCCGTATCATACACACACTCCGCATCATACACACACTCCACATGTCTATTACAACCCACATAAAACATACAACTCACATGACACATACAACTTGCATGACACATACAAGTCGGATGACACACACAACCCAAAAGATACATATGGATTACGTCATACTGGTAAGCAACCATATCATGCACTCAATCCTTATCATACATACCAGTACGAAGATCATGTATACAATAATACACATGATAGTTACAGACCAAATCATCCATACAAACTACCACATGATCTATACAATCACCCACATGTTTCATACAATCACACACATAATCCATACAATCACCCGCATGATCCATACAATCACCCACATGATCCATACAAATACCCACATGGTACATACAATCATTCATACAAACACCCACATGACCCATACAATCACCCACATGATCCATACAATCACCCACATGATCCATACAATCACCCGCATGATCCATACAAACTACCATATGATCCATACAATCACCCACATGATCCATACAATCACCCACATGATCCATACAATCATCCACATGATAAATACAATCACCCATATGATCCATACAAATACCCACATGATCCATACAATCACCCACAAGATCCATACAAACTACCATATGATCCATACAATCACACACATGATCCATACAATCACACACATGGTCCATACAATCACCCACAAGATTCATACAAACTACCACATTATCCATACAATCACACACATAATCCATACAATCACATACATGGTCCATACAATCACCCTCATGATCCATACAATCATTGCTATGCAGTATACGCACCACAACATGTTGAAGATCGTCAGCAAATATCACACTCTCATGATAAACATTATAATACTTACGATACAGTGAACAATGTATATCAACATACGAATAAATCATTCCAGCCACCACATGGCACCCACCACCTCAACGATATATACAATCTTCCGCATGATTCATACACTCTGAATGATATACAGAAGCATCCAAATAGACATCCATATAACATATACAATCCACATGACATATATAAACCTTCAGATGACATATATAAACCTTCAGATGACATATACAAACGTCCAAATGACACATACAAACATCCATATGACACATACAAACATCCACATGACACATACAAACATCCACAAGACTCATACAAACATCCACATGACACATACAAACATCCACATGACACAAACAAACATCCACATGACACATACAAACATCCACATGACACATACAAACATCCACATGACACATACAAACATCCACATGACACAAACAAACATCCACATGACACATACAAACATCCACATGACACATACAAACATCCACATGACACATACAAACATCCACATGACACATACAAACCTCCACATGACACATACAAACATCCACATGACACATACAAACATCCACATGACACATACAAACATCCACATGACTCATACAAACATCCACAAGACTCATACAAACATCCACATGACACATACAAACATCCACATGACTCATACAAACATCCACAAGACTCATACAAACATCCACATGACACATACAAACATCCACATGACACATACAAACATCCATATGACTCATACAAACATCCACATGACTCATACAAACATCCACATGACACATACAAACATCCACAAGACTCATACAAACATCCACATGACACATACAAACATCCACATGACTCATACAAACATCCACATGACACATACAAACATCCACATGACACATACAAACATCCATATGACTCATACAAACATCCACATGACACATACAAACATCCACATAACTCATACAAACATCCGCATAACACATACAAACATCCGCATGACACATACAAACCTCCACATGACACATACAAACATCCACATGACACATACAAACATCCACATGACACATACAAATATCCACATGACACAAACAAACATCCACATGACACATACAAACATCCACATGACACATACAAACATCCACATGACACAAACAAATATCCACATGACACATACGAACATCCACATGACACATTCAAACATCCACATGACACAAACAAATATCCACATGACACATACAAACATCCACATGACACAAACAAACATCCACATGACACATATAAATATCCACATGACACATACAAACATCCACATGACACATACAAACATCCACATGACACATACAAACATCCACATGACACATACAAACATCCACATGACACATACAAACATCCACATGACTCATACAAACATCCACATGACACATACAAACATCACATGACTCATACAAACATCCACATGACACATACAAACATCCACATGACACATACAAACATCCACATGACACATACAAACATCCACATGACACATACAAACATCCACATGACACATACAAACATCCACATGACTCATACAAACATCCACATGACACATACAAACATCCACATGACTCATACAAACATCCACATGACACATACAAACATCCACATGACACATACAAACATCCACATGACACATACAAACATCCACATGACACATACAAACATCCACATGACACATACAAACATCCACCTGAAGCATAAAAACAAAAAACTAAAATTTTGTTTATTTAGTTCCCAAAACAAAAATCGTTTTCTCACCATCTATATCAGAGGAACATCAGTGTGTTCATTTATATTGTCATCATCTTCCTGGGACAACAGTGTGTACATCTACACTGTGCTCAACTTCCTGGGACAACAGTGTGTACATCTACACTGTCATCATCTTCCTGGGACAACAGTGTGTACATCTACACTGGCATCATCTTCCTGGGACAACAGTGTGTACATCTACACTGTCATAATCTTCCTGGGACAACAGTGTGTACATCTACACTGTCATAATCTTCCTGGGACAACAGTGTGTACATCTACACTGTCATGATCTTCCTGGTACAACAGTGTGTACATCTACACTGTCATAATCTTCCTGGTACAACAGTGTGTACATCTGCACTGTCATGATCTTCCTGGTACAACAGTGTGTACATCTACACTGTCATCATCTTCCTGGTACAACAGTGTGTACATCTACACTGTCATAATCTTCCTGGTACAACAGTTTGTACATCTACACTGTCATCATCTTCCTGGTACAACGGTGTGTACATCTACACTGTCACCATCTTCCTGGGACAACAGTGTGTACATCTACACTGTCATAATCTTCCTGGTACAACAGTGCGTACATCTACACTGTCATAATCTTTCTGGTACATCAGTGTGTACATCTACACTGTCATCATCTTCCTGGGACAACAGTGTGTACATCTACACTGTCATAATCTTCCTGGGACAACAGCGTGTACATCTACACTGTCATCATCTTCCTGGGACAACAGTGTGTTCATCTACACTGTCATCATCTTCCTGGGACAACAGTGTGTACATCTACACTGTGCTCAACTTCCTGGGACAACAGTGTGTACATCTACACTGTGCTCAACTTCCTGGGACAACAGTGTGTACATCTACACTGTCATCATCTTCCTGGGACAACAGTGTGTACATCTACACTCTCATAATCTTCCTGGGACAACAGTGTGTACATCTACACTGTCATAATCTTCCTGGGACAACAGAGTGTACATCTACACTGTCATGATCTTCCTGGTACAACAGTGTGTACATCTACACTGTCATAATCTTCCTGGGACAACAGAGTGTACATCTACACTGTCATGATCTTCCTGGTACAACAGTGTGTACATCTACACTGTCATAATCTTCCTGGTACAACAGTGTGTACATCTACACTGTCATCATCTTCCTGGTACAACAGTGTGTACATCCACACTGTCATCATCTTCCTGGTACAACAGTGTGTACATCTACACTGTCATAATCTTCCTGGTGCAACAGTGTGTACATCTACACTGTCATAATCTTCCTGGTACATCAGTGTGTACATCTACACTGTCATCATCTTCCTGGGACAACAGTGTGTACATCTACACTGTCATAATCTTCCTGGGACAACAGTGTGTACATCTACACTGTCATCATCTTCCTGGGACAACAGTGTGTACATCTACACTGTCATCATCTTCCTGGTACAACAGTGTGTACATCTACACTGTCATAATCTTCCTGGGACAACAGTGTGTACATCTACACTGTCATCATCTTCCTGGGACAACAGTGTGTACATCTACACTCTCATAATCTTCCTGGGACAACAGTGTGTACATCTACACTGTCATAATCTTCCTGGGACAACAGTGTGTACATCTACACTGTCATCGTCTTCCTGGACAACAGTGTGTACATCTACACTGTGATCAACTTCCTGGGGCAACAGTGTGTACATCTACACTGTCATCATCTTCCTGGGACAACAGTGTGTACATCTACACTGTCATCATCTTTCTGGGACAACAGTGTGTACATCTACACTGTGATCAACTTCCTGGGACAACAGTGTGTACATCTACACTGTCATCATCTTCCTAGGACAACAGTGTGTACATTGTACACAACAGTGTGTACACGTCTAGGGAGCCGGTCGGCCGAGCGGACAGCACGCGGGACTTGTGATCCTGTGGTCCTGGGTTCGATCCCAGGCGCCGGCGAGAAACAATGGGCAGAGTTTCTTTCACCCTATGCCCCTGTTACCTAGCAGTATATAGGTACCTGGGTGTTAGTCAGCTGTCACGGGCTGCTTCCTGGGGGTGGAGGCCTGGTCGAGGACCGGGCCGCGGGGACACTAAAAAGCCCCGAAATCATCACAAGATAACTCAAGATAACATCTACACTGTGATCAACTTCCTGGGACAACAGTGTGTACATCTACACTGTCATCATCTTATTTTTATAATTGAGTAAATCCTTAGGAGCCATGATGAGGAATCGAACCTGTGCGCTAGATGTTCCCAGGCACACGCACTAGACCACTAGGGCACGACATGGTCAAAAGGATTGCAACCTGGAATCCAACTGCACCCTCGAGTACTCCTGAGGCTTCCCCTGAAGCCGACCTAGATTTTCATACCTCCCCCCCCCCTCCCTCATGGGCACTTTGGCACTGTCGTGTATGTCTTTGTCACCGTGTAATGGTCTAGTTGTTAGAACATGTGCCCGGGAACACTCAGGTTCGAACCCTCTTCACGGCTCCTACGGATTATCTCATTGATGCATTACGATAGTGTGATTAATCTCATTGTATTATTATTATTATTATTATTATTATTATTATTTTATTATTATAATTATTATTATTATTATTATTATTATTTTCTCCTACATTTTTTTTTGAGATATATACAAGAGTTGTTACATTCTTGTATTATCTTTACAATATTTATATATATCATTTATACATATATATTGTACATTGTGCAATTGTAGATGTCAGTGGAAAGGTCATGTGTTAATTATACACTGAATATTTCTATTTGTAATAGAAAACAAGCTTAGATTATAAATGGTTCAGTTGCTAATTGGTTTAATATTTATTTGGTTCTATTTTTAGTTGGTTGAGTGTCTAATTGGTTGAGTATGTAGTGGATAAGTGTGTAGTGGGTTAAGTGTGTAGTTGGTTGAGTGTGTAGTAGGTAAGTCTCGAGTGGGTTCTTACCATGTGGTGAACTGTGGTTTTACAGGTATTGACTGCTGCAAACCCTGTGTGTTCGCTCAATATTTTATGCACAGAAATACACAATATTTCTATCACCCTTGAATATTTCTATCTGTATGTTATGCACTTCAATCACCCCCTGAATATGATCTATCAATTATGCACTTCTATCACTCCCTGAATATGATCTATCTATTAAACACTTCTATCACCTCTGAATATGATTGTCTATTATGTATCGTAAATAAATTTTATATATGATGGATTACTTTAAGTGTATTTAATGTCCAGTATAATGCAAGTGTCTATAGTCATAAGACTAGAATCAACATCTTGTGGACTAAGGAATTTCTTCACATGGATAGACTTTTTTCAGTCCTTATATTCAAAAGAACAATATTTGCAAATAGTTAAGAAACACCAAACAATTGCAGATGCACAGATCTCATAATGAAACCAGAAACCCCAACGTAAATCAATCAACATTACAAAAACTTGAGGGAACATGAATAGTAAACAAGTACTTGCGACGTATAAGACATATTATTAGGGAAGGCTGGGGATTGGGGGTTGTTATACAATGAAATTTTGTTATTTGATTCGACGTTATACTTGCTTACCGTCGAACTGAGACCCCAACCACTCCCTGACAGAACAAACAGCCGACCTCAATAGACACACTTCCGCTTCCGTCGATCGACCAGCAATGGACACTGGAGTGCATGCAGTTATTTGAGGGATCACCCTCGTAAGCGTCTGGTTCTGGGAGAGGGGTTCAGCGTCACCTCTATTTCGGGGGTACGATTCATATTGCTTAGTTGTCATGAGTACACACCTGCTCTAACCTGCTTTGACTCTCGGGCACTCTCCTAACTGTGGGATGATCTCTCAATCCCCCTTAGTTAGTTATAGTCCACTATTACCCAAGTTATAGCCGTATCTTCCTCTCTCTCTCTCTCTCTAGCCAGAAAGCCTCACCAGGACAAGAGCAAAAGCCAGCTAACGAATATAACATTTAATACATAAGTACATACACAATATACATACAGGAATAGTTAAAAACACAATGCAACCTCTTAGGCTGCTTCCAACTGTAACACTCTAATATCACCTTATCTATGAAACCTATAACTGTATCAGGCTGCTGCTTAAACTTCAGCCTACAACCTTCTGCTCCCTTCACTGCTTTAGGCTGCAATACATGCACATAAAATATTCACATATTTAATACTCTACAAAAAGCATTAATCTCTCACCTTGCACTGCGCCTTTCATGCCAAAACGCAATCAAGCACTTCCTTAAACAACAACGTTTCCGTAAGATTCTCTGTTCCATTACGTGAGGTCCCCTAGTACAATCATCAATCTAGGTGCTCAAAATATTACGCAAGGTACTCCTGCAGTTCCTCCAATCAGCTGCACATGAAGTCCTCCTTGAATGTCAGTGAAGCTCCTCCACTGGCTTCACACAAGATCCAAGATACGTGTAGATCCCTACAGGCCTTGAAGTTTCACTATGTCACTGGAGTTCCACTCCTCAACTCAAAGTCCTGCACCACCTTGCAGTTCAACTTTACTCCTCCTCCGGTACGAAGTTCTCTCACTAACTCTCCACACAAACGTTGCAGTCTCCCACACAAACGTTGCAGTTTTCCCACACAAACGTTGCAGTCTCCACACAAACGTTACAGTTTTCCACACAAACGTTGCAGTTCTCCACACAAACGTTTTCCCACACAAACGTTGCAGTTCTCCCACACAACGTTGCAGTTTTCCCACAACGTTAACAAACGTTGCAGTTCTCCAACACAAACGTTGAATCTCCCACACAAACTACAGAATTCGAAGCTCGAGGGCGTTCATCTCCGGCCGTCCTAGATAGCGTCCTCTAAGACGTCCAACAAATTTTCTTTAAGACTGGCTCTCCGCTTTTCTTCTCTTGACTTGATTACACAGAAACGCCCAGCAGGCACAACAACAGAATGCCTGCTTGCTTCCTTCCTACTGAAGAAGCAACACAGTTAGAGTTCCACAAAGGCGCGACTGACACACTTCCAGGTCACCTTTAATTTATCAAAATCACAGAGAAATGGTGTACGAAGTGCCCTTACAGCTTCCTCACACTTGACATCAACTAGCCTTCACTCAAGCACTAACACAGGGCGCTATCCCCTTCCTTCATCCAGGAGATAACTACTTACAAACCATCTCTGACGACTGCTGTAGCCCAAGTGAGGTCACGGCGTCCTACTAGCGTTACTTCACGTCTCCAAAGTATCTACATCTTATTTCATGTCACTTATTTAAATGCTAATCCTCTGCACATATTTTTTAATTATTTACTGACAATTATTATACATCTAATATATACATTTTCCTCTGGCCTCTCAATCAGGTCCGGAAGGCAGAATAACTCGCACTAGGATACACTCGTTCCACCAAGGCTACATGGGGTCATAACAGTATATGCTTATACTTGCGACTTATAAGATATATAATGGAGATGTTGTGCTCTGGAATGCGCAAAACCTTGTGCTTTCCAAAGCGCAACTCCATAGTCTATTGAAACTCATGGATGCCTACTACGTTACATGGAATAAGAAAACAAGTAGTTAAATGCATACAATAATTACAAAAGAGTCTTTTAGAATATCCAATATTCAAACACGACACCAATGTAGCAAAAAAAAAACACTCATCACAAACCAATATACAGGCCAATGAAAAGAAAGACCCTACAAACACCCTGGCCAAGCAAGCAGAGCATGGCACAAAACAAAGTTTTCCTTCATTCTATAAACAGAGAGTTATACATATAAAAGAAAAGTACACCTTAACAACATAACTGAACATTTTATCACAAAACAAAGAACTAAGACAAAAAGTAAATCAAGGAACATGTTTTTCCACATAAGTATTGGCTGGAGGCAATGTCTACACATTAGGGAGCGGGTCCCGCCTCAGCCTGAGAACGAAGGAACGATGAAGCAGAAGGCGCACGAGGAGAGGTCACAGCCCCCCTTCTTCAGCACAACGAAATCGTATCTCTCACGGCCACCAATACCAGGGTGAACGACCTCCCACAGCGTTTCACGATCACAGCCCGATACCGGTAACAGTGACTACGCCTCGCCATATACTTAAGCACTGCCTCAGCCACCTCCTCTTCATCATACATCGATTCCACCGTTTCTACACCTTCAAGAGACCACGGCCTGGCAGTACCCTTCCTACGCTTCATCTGAAGAACCAACACAACAACCGCACACAACGGTTTCTGAAGTCGGCGAGACAGCCGCACACCTCCCACCAGAGAGATAGCCGGAACCGATACTGGAAACTGGGAGGAAACTCCCAAGACCAAAGCATCAGAAGCGACATATGAGCACCAAGAACGCACACCAACTGCGACAGACACGGTTCCTGGTGCTCCGGAACCACCACCACCAGTAGCACATCATGGACCCCAACCAGTACCTCCGTTACCACAGAAATCCCAGGGCCCATAACATCTGCACACACCAGTGGGCAGACGGTCTCCAGCATCCTAGAGCGATCCACCCCATCCTCACTTCAATCCGGAATCACTACACACACACTGATTCAACAACCAGTACGCTGAGAGACGATGTAACATCCCCAATCGCCACGGCCTGGGATGTCACGTCCTGTGTCGGAAGAGGAGGAAAGTCATTTTCACGAAAGATATTCACACGATCAGCAGCGTCCACATCACTCGCAGCTGCCAGGTGACCACAGCAAAAACATGTACAGGGCTGCTTTTTATACATGCACCGCAACATAAACCCTAATACGGTCAACGAAGACGGAACACTATGTTCAATGATCATCGTGAGAGTCCTGGTACTATCCAGCAGACCGTACATTTGCCAACATCGACTTCATTCCATCTCACACTCAGCACCTTCCCAAACCGACGAAACAGCCTTGTTAAATGCTTATCCAGAAATTCAAATTACGCGCCCCTCACCGCCACATAGATCAGAGCCACACTCAGGTTCAGCACCCAAACGGAGCCGCCATCATAAGGCAGAGGGAAGGAACGCTCTTCAAACCGATGGAGAAATTCATGAAAATCACCTCACTGCGAAACTTTACCACCACCCGACGATCCTGGAGCAGCTGAACTCCCATCAAAGTCGTCAACCTGACCTGGAGTACATCCTCCAAGACAATTCCAACCAAGGTGTTGTCCAAGGGCACGGTAAACTCCAACCCAGCTGAGGTGGTTCTCTCAAGAGTGGCACGGAAGAGCCCATCCTGACTCAAAAACTCTGCACCAAGTTCACAATATACAAACCGTGTGGTACCGTGTGGTACCAGCAGGGTGCCACACGGGCCACAGCAGCAACCCCCACTTCCACGCACTAGCCGTCAACTGGAAGGCAACACCAGGGAAAGTCCACCCCCACTAACGGCCAGAGAGCAAATCCCCAGAAGGATAGATTGGACAGAGGTAAACATGTGGGTGAGTTCTGGCCGTTTGGAGTGCGATGTTTACCTAATGATGTATGACCTACAAGGGATTGCCTGTAGATTCAATTTATGAAATTATTAAATTTCTAGATAAAGCCCATGAAACATTGTATACTTTATATTTGAGGC
>WNGS01127915.1:7500-18067 GCA_020271785.1 Procambarus virginalis | reverse complement strand
ACCCTGATCGAGTCCGACTTCTCGCCCCACACTGTCACTCTGGTTCCTGTCTGTTCAGTATTCCTTTACCCACGTCAGTGCTCCTCCACACACTCCCGCCTTCCTCTAAAGTTTGTGTAGTAATCTCTTGTGTGTTACTGTGTCAAAGGCTTTATGGTAGTCCTGAAGTAATGCAATCTGCCCAACCTTCACTGTCTCATATTCGTTTCTGTATCACAGAACTCCAGTTGGTTCGTTAGACAATCATTTCCGTAAAATACTCTTCCGGTAGACATTGTTTTAGGTCAATGTTAACACTGTAGACGCAACGTTTAATCGCAACCCTTGACCAAGCACGAACACGCTGGCTCCGCCATATTTAATGCTCCTTTTCTATCTCTGTTCAGTGGGGTATATTTAATGTGTCATGTTCATCGTGGGACGAATGTTGTTATTTTCTTTACTTTGTTCGTCCTTTCCTCGTTCCTCCGGCTCAGTCTAAAATAGAACAAGGAAAGGTTGGAGAAGTGTAGGAGGAAGAGCGGTGGTGACGTGTTGGTGGTGTGTTGGTGATGTGTTGGTGGTGTGTTGGTGGTGTGTTGGTGGTGTGTTGGTGGTGTGTTGATGCTCACACTGGCGGTCAATGTTCGCACTGCGTGTGAGTGTTTTTGTCTCTACCGCCTCCTTCTCAACACCTGTGTGGGTGGCTCCTCTCCCCAAAACCTGTGGGTGGCTCCTCTCCCCAACACCTGTGGGTGGCTCCTCTCCCCAACACCTGTGTGGGTGGCCCCTCTCCCCAACACCTGTGGGTGGCTCCTCTCCCCAACACCTGTGTGGGTGGCCCCTCTCCCCAACACCTGTGGGTGGCTCCTCTCCCCAACACCTGTGTGGGTGGCCCCTCTCCCCAACACCTGTGGGTGGCTCCTCTCCCCAACACCTGTGGGTGGCCCCTCTCCCCAACACCTGTGGGTGGCCCGGACACAAGTTCTCCATATCACCAAAACAAGCCAAAATAACTGCAAAATAAAAACTAGCATAAATAATCATTGTTATTGTAATAACCTCCGAGGTCGTTCTCGACCTCCAAGGTTAATACAATTAGTCACTCGACAGTTCTTTAAAATATATGGAATTCCAAGAGTCGGGACCCGGGACTGAGTGCATTGAGATGTTGGCAGTAGTTAGGGGTGTATAGTAGCAGTGGATAATGGTTTGACCACCACCTCGTCGTGACCCCACCCTGTCTTGACCCCACATTGTCTTGACCCCACCTCGTCTTGACCCCAGCTAGTCTTGACCCCACCTCGTCTTGACCCCAGCTAGTCTTGACCCCACCCTCACTGACTCCTTCTCTACTTGACCCAACTTTGTCTTGGGCCAGCGCTGTTATGACCCTTGGTCACTTCCACTTTGAAAGCATTTCCTCCCTAAGGACACAAGTTCAGAAGATTGCTTTTGCGTCGACCTTGAGTTAGGTGAAAGCCTTTTTATGCTTGGCGAGCTGTTACCCGCCGCTGCATTCCCTCTTATGAAATGAAAACAAATTTCTGTAATATTTTGCTCAAAGAATATCACAGAAACCCGTAATGAGCTAAAGAATCAACAGGTCTGCATTTGTAAACGGAGAAAATTAACTTAGGGTTCTTCAAGCGACCCGAGGCCCCCGCCAGTCTTGGTGATTAAGCGACCAGCTTTCTTGTGAGAAAGCGGGCAGAATTTCTCATTTCTGGAAAGAGAATACCGCGGAAATATTGTATGGAGTTGGCGTCCCTTGGGGCGAGTTCGCGGAGTTTGGTACAGCATCGCGTAATCAAGATTTGGTCGCTGTATGAGGCTGTTCAGTTCACACGAGGCAACTTCCTGTGGTGGCCGTTGTTTGCTGGACGCTGTTCAAGTTATAATTGAAAAAATGTTCGCTTGCCCACAAAAAGGTTTATAAAGCTATTTATATGAGCCCTGCATGACCCAGGCGCAGTGCCAGATCACGGGATATATTATGATTTTTTAATAAAACTGCTGTGTTTAATAGATGGAAGTATTGTAGTGTTTCTCTAAGCCTAGTGAGAAACCTAGTGAACTTCTCCTAGAAACTAGAAACCTAGTGAGAAACCTAGTGAACTAAACCTAGAAACTTCTCTAAGCCTAGTGAGAAATTTTGTAATAATACAAAATACAACCCGTAAAATTACAAAATGAGTAATTGCATGCATGACGAAACATTAATGCTTTAAATATGTGTATTAAAGGCACAGAGAATAAATAACACAATAAAGTGGTTGAAAATTGTGAATAGAAGTGACTTGTTAGGAAGTCCTGGACTTACCAAGCATCATGCCCAGCCTCCTAACATGCCCAGCCTCCTAACATGCCCAGCCTCCTAAATTGCCCAGCCTCCTAACATGCCCAGCCTCCTAACATGACCAGCCTCCTAACATGCCCAGCCTCCTAACATGCTCAGCCTCCTAACATGCCCAGCCTCCTAACATGCCCAGCCTCCTAACATGCCCAGCCTCCTAACATGATATTGTACTTCACCTCAGACGTACCACTCTGTACACTTGGACCCAACAAGTTCACGATTTATATTACCTGAACTAGCCCGAATGGCATTCTGGAAAAACAAGTAATTTGTGAACCGTCTGCGCTGACAATTATTTCAGTTTACTTTGTTACCTTCAGAATAAGACATTAAGTTAACGTTTGTTACACGCAGACGAGGAGTCACAATAACGTGGCTGAAGATATGTAGACCAAACTACACACCAGAGGATGAGGAAGGGAAGGGAACTATCAGGGGGAAAGTACCAAGCCTTTACAACTATATAGCACTGGGAAGGGGTAAGGATAAGGATTTGGGATGGGACGGGGGAAAGGAATGATAATGGTCCACGACGTTTCGGTCCGTCGTGGACCATTATCATGTCGATTGTGATGATACAGAAGATTATAGTAAACATAAATATACGATTAATTTTATGTAATTACCATAAGGTCTGGCCATGCGCATATCTTCCTAGTTGACACTTCTGGCTGCTTTGTTCCTGCCCGAAACGCTTTGCGTAATAGTGGCTTTAGGCATTGTATGTACTAGCTCTATCTATAAATCCATCAACTTTTGTATCTTACCTTGTATGTATATACCTTACCTGAATAAAAATGTATTTATTTATTTATTTATTATTCATATCGCCGCAACATTTTACCTTCAGAGTTACCATATGACAATAACACATTTGATTTTTGTGTACGCAAAAAATAAATCGGCTTGTTTCTAAAAATATTTTATATTAAAATCTAGCCAGTACTACATATTTTTTTTAATCATATATTGCTTAGTAAGAGAGCGGTGTAGTGTTGTAACGATCTTCCCACACTAGAGTATGGCACGTCATATGTAATGGATGAGTTTCCCCTTCAACGTGCTCTTTTCTGGAGACATATAAGGAAGGTGTAACAACGTTGTTTTTCACGGGAGACATCTCCTGTCCACGAGGCTAACCATAGCCCGTGCTACTTGGAACTTGCTCCGAGTAGCTGAATCTATAACAACAACAACAACAACGTTGTTTGCTACATCCTTCTTCTATCGTGTCACGGCGTCTGTGCTCACGGCCACATGAGCACTAATCACTGGATGAGGAGGTGGTTTCAGGGGTCAGGGAGAGTAAGGGAGAGGTCCGCGGGTCGTCATACTGAAGGCGGGAGTGGTAGCTTTGGTAGCCATAAGCTTGCAGGATGTCCCCACACTCCTCCTGGATCCTCTCCACCTCCTCGAAGGCAAGACGTGTCCGCCACTCGAACACCGTCGCCGTTGAATTCTTGAAGGTCGAGTAAGGATCTACTTGGTAATAATAGACGAAGAGTCCGAGAGTGTGTTTGGCGACGGCGTAGGCGACGCGGACGGTGTAGGGGAGGTCTACGAAGGCGTAGAGGGCCCGCACCTGTCGCAGGGGGTCCAAGGCCAGGTCCTCGTACCTCACCAACATGTACCTGGTCCAAAGAACAAATTATATATGTATCACTCCTTTCCCACACACGCCTTCCATAACTTTCTCCCAACACGTGCATAACTTTATTCCTGTACATGCAAAACTCTACCTACAGATGGATTAGTTTCTACCCCTACGTACACAACTTCCTCAGCAATGTATATACATGTTGACGGTGCTTCTACTACCCAAGAGGCAGCCAATGATTACCTGTTCCTGGTTATGACTATAACACATGGCACTTCTGATAAATTAAAGTACTAAGAGGAGGCTACTACAGTACCTATGAGGGTGCTGGCGGCGCAGGGAGCGAGCAGCGGCCAGGTCCTGCCGGTACCTGTGGCAGACGGTCGTGGCGTTCTTGTCTTCCGGCGTGAAGAACGTGCCGTCTACCTTACTGATGATCTTCCCGAGCTCCACCTCGTACCTGGAGGCGAGGAGGGCCCGGGGGTCGCGCACTAGGTGGATCACCTTCACCTGCAGGCTGGGATCCTGCAGGAGGGGCGTCGCCACCCCTAGTTCCGCTGTTGCCACCTTCACCACATTAGCGCAGGCTGCCCGACACACCGCCTCGGTGTAGGCAGGATCCTCACACAGGCTCGGGTACACCTCACATATTGCCTTGACTCTCAGGTCGTTCGCTTGAGGACCCGTGACCCATTCCCTGAAGTAGTTCATCCGTTGGGAGAGGCGGCAGCGAAGGATGTCGCTCAGTAGGCTGCTGCCCTCCTCCGCGTGTCTCCTGAGGGGCTCCATCGTCACGAAGGAACAGGACAGAGCCGTCAGCAGCTGACTCGTCAGAGTAGATCCTGCTCGCTGCTGTGTCCATATCAGCACCTGGCGCTGCGGACTGCCCTTCACTCTGAGTCGCTCTGGAGGAGGTCTGCTGAGGAGCAGAGTCAGCAGCAGCAGCAGCAGGAGCAGCGTGGCGCTCACCACTCTCCCTACACTAACCTTCCACACCTGCTTTTCCAACAGCTTTACACGAAAGCTAATTTTACGAACTAATTTCAGCATTTTTGTAGCGTCGAGAGCTCACGAACATTTTCTAATTGAACCGTTCGAATATAATGTTTTTATCATATGTTTGTTTTTCACAGTTTGTTCTTTATTAATGATGCTGACGACTGTTTGTATACGAACCTGGAAACTACAGGAATAAGGACATCAGTTACTTTGACCGCTCGCTCGCCTCCACCACAACCTCCACCTCCACTACCACCTCCGCCTCCACCATACACAATATCAACACTGCCCGGCGCCACCAACATTTTCGCCCATTTTCCTGATACCTATTTTGGTCAACAAATGGGGTTTTGTCCGGTTTCACGATATTTGTATTTTGGCTTTCCTCCTCCTCGGGTATCATGGTTCCCGTAGTCAAACACGGCATATGCTCCAGTACTCAAGACGGGACAGTACAAGTGATTTGTATAGTACAACCATTGTGATGGGATCCCTGGATTTGAAAGTTCTCGTAATCCATCCGACCATTTATCTGAGTTTGCATAGTTTGTCAAATTCTACAGGATGCAAGTTGTTTTCACATATCCATACATTAAAACATTGATTGTAACCATGATATATATGTGCTTCAGCCTACAGTTTAGACCTATTGTCTTATGTATGACCCTCTGTCCTGCGTGACAGTGAATACTAGCATTATCCTCACTTTAATCAGACTATCAGAATCCTCAGATTAGGCAAAATTGTTATTAATTTTGTCAATAAAGATGTTAATAATAATAATCCCTCGTCCCAGCTCCTCCCTCGTCCCAGCACCCGCCAAAAGGGCATGAAAAATTTGGTTAATCTGTCCTGTGTCCTCTGCCTGCCTTCTGCCCTGTGTGACAGTGAATATGAGCAGCATCCTCACTTTAATAAGACTTAGTTGAATTACTCAGATTAGGTAAAATTGTATATTTTGTCAATAATGTTAATAATAAATATGCTTATCTCCCCCTTTTCGGGGACCAGGAATGTTTAGTGTGCGAAGGAGTGTTTAGGCTAGAGTTGAAGGGATCTCCTTGGTCGACGCATCTTCTCCAGGAAGCAACCTCCAAGAGTTGTATATAGCTACCGCATACCTATTTACTGCTAGGTGAACAGGGGCATCAGGTTACAGGCCAAATATTTCTGTCCCGCTCAGGGATCAAGACCGCAGTCCATTGTCTGCCTCCACCTGTGACTTCATTTGGAAAACATCTCCACTAACCTCGGGGATATTCATACATTCATTATAATATAATAACATCATCAAACTGACTCCAGACACTGACGATTCAGACTCCAGCCTGACTCCAGACACTGACGATTCAGACTCCAGACTGACTCCAGACACTGACGATTCAGACTCCAGACTGACTCCAGACACTGACGATTCAGACTCCAGACTGACTCCAGACACTGACGATTCAGACTCCAGACTGACTCCAGACACTGACGATTCAGACTCCAGCCTGACTCCAGACACTGACGATTCAGACTCCAGACTGACTCCAGACACTGACGATTCAGACTCCAGACTGACTCCAGACACTGACGATTCAGACTCCAGACTGACTCCAGACACTGACGATTAACTTTCAGACTGCACGATGGAGCCTCTGCAAGCAACCTCCTTGAAACTCTTGCTAATATATAGACTTACCGAAAATTTGTAAGTCTGTTTAAGTCTCGACTACCGAGACTTAACCTGGTAGCATGGAAATCGTCCACTTGGGTGTACAAAAATAATTTGTACAAACACAGTACCTGTACAACACGTACTGAAGCAAGGGAGACAAGTACTTCTCATGCTACCTAAACCTATTACCACCAAAAGCCTAATCTAAACCCATGGCTTACAAAAGGCATACTTCAGTCAATCGATGAATAAACATAAATATGAAAAGCTCATTCTCTGTATGGGGGGTTTTCGAGAAAATAAAACATGCACCAGATTCTCTATCAGCTGGCAAGGAACAGCGAGTGAATATAAGGCGAGAGATAGAAGGAATGAGCAAACAAATGGAAAACCTGGGAAAACAATCTTTCTCATAATTCTTTGGAATTAGGGAACGAAAACGAAGAGTGCGTCTTAGTAGATAAGATGGATCAGCAGAAGAGGCACTTCTCATTAAAACCGAAAAAGTCAAGGTGGAAATTTTCCTCCCTATTTTGGACACTTTAATCTTTCAACTGACAAAACGTGCAGAGGCTTATTCACAGATTGGAAATCTGTTTTCAGTGAATTGAAAACCATTGCTTCTGATAAACTAGAGAAAATGGGTGAACATCTGGCTAATATGTATCACAAAAACCTATATTATTAAGACCATTGACTTCAAGCCAATAATAATGCAATTCTCCGAAAACAGATCCCGCAAATACTTGTTGTAATAAAAAGTTCGCAGTAATTTCATACTGTGCCATCTAATCTGTGTAACTTACTGAGGAGTATTGTGTTTTCGAGTCTTGTGTATTGTTCAAATGTTTATCATGTTGAGTAGTTGCTGCTCTACAGCATGTTAATGTTTTAACACCAGTTTTGTTTAAGTGACAACAAAATAAATATATGTTTATGTTATAAACCATTTACCTTTTATTCCTGTGAGGAGAGACATAGGTGTATGTGTGTAAATATATGTAAATATGTGTGTGTAGGTATATGCGTATATATATATATGTATATATGTGTGTGTGTATTTTGTTGAATATGATCGAAAAGGTAAGATTAATAATTCTAACACGAATCTTCTCAATATTTCTTATATTTTTCTTCACTGTCGAGGTGTGTGTGTGTGTATTTCTATACAGGGGTATGTGGAAGCGGGCCAGAATTGCATTTTTCCTTTGTAAGCGCTCATTAATGACACTATGTAAAAAAGACACCTCGAACACTGTTTATGTTGAACAGACGTAAATCTGTGTATTTATGTTTGCAGGTTAGCGTAGCACTTTAAAAGCACTAAAAATCACCTTCTGTGGTTGATTGTTCAATAAATCACTGAATGATATGTTTAACCAATCTCTCACCCTGTCCATGGAGGACAGAAGAAAATGTGTAAATGCTGATTGTGATTAGCATTGTATATGGGTGGCCACGTTTGTGGTTGAAAATAATAAATAAAAATGAAAATCCTGTGAGTGGTGGTCGTAGTGGCCCCTAGCACACTAGTTTGCCCAGGGCCCCATGATGCTCTTAACACGGCCCTGAACTCGCCCCTCGAGCCAAAATGATAAAAACAGATGGTACAAAGGGGAGACAGCACTCCCTCCAGTAGGGAGAATTGGAGGAAGAGTGGGAGAAAAACTTGCAGGCAGAATGGGAGGGATGGATTTAGGGAGAATTGAAAAGAGGAAGGGGAAAAATAGAAGAATGGGAAGGAGAGACAAGAGACCGGGCACCGCCCCGACCCCAATCTAGTAGATCAATATCAAACCTTCACACCTTGTGTAAAATACTTGAGAAACTGATGTGTAAATAGCTTCACTTCTTCCACGATGTTTTTAACTCTCGTCAATATGGGTTCTCACCCCCAAAATGGGAACGATGCTCTAATAAGCAGCACCATGGTTCACTCTGCTCTAAACTCAAATGAGCACCTGATAGAACTATTTATTAGCCTACAAAGGTTCTTGCCACAACCATAATTAACTTAGTAAATTGCATGTAAGGGATCACTCCCTACAATACACCTGATTTTACCTCTGACAGGCACCAGTATGTTTCTGTAAACGAGGCTACTTCCCCCACGTCGTTCAGTGACACTGGCGCTCCTAAGATTGGCATACGTGGCGCACTCCGCTTTCGTGAATAATCTACCAATCCACGCAATATCTTAAGCCAATATGCTAATGATACAACCTTCATTTTATCACATACTAACCCGATTATCCAGACACAATATGTACACTGCACTCAGAAAGTACACGTGTGTCTAACTACTAACAAAGCCGCCCGTAATATTTACACGACGTATTTACATATTATTTTAACATAAATCATAAACGAAATCTGCCTGAGGATAAACAATAGCAAAATTGAAAGCAGAGCAGAAGGGAAATTATCTTGTATATTCATAAACAGTAGATTGAACTTCAATTGAACTTCGATTGAACAAAATATAACAAAAAGAGTATATTTTTTTTCATTTTGTTATATACTCTCTAAAATCCTATACTGTGCCTCGCTCCTTTCATGACAACATATTATTCGCGCCGAAGCCGTAAATGGCCAGATATTAATGGCGTTCAAAATCCAACTGGAAAAAAATGCAAGAAAAAAATGTGGGGACCTTTGACAAACCACCGGCTTCCTGTCTCTGTCGAGGCCACTAGATATATAGATGGTGGCCGTCAGGTAAATTGAGGTAAAGGACAAAAAGAGTTGGTCTCTAGGTGTAACCTTGCGGCACTCTACTCGTCTCATTATTCCAGTCAGAATCATAACAATACAGGACGACCCTTTGCTGTCTTAGTTTTAACCATTGTTTTATCCAGTCTAATATTTTATCTTTTACTCCGTGGGCTTGCAATTTCCTCGTCAGTCTTTCAATTGGTACGTTATCAAAAGCTTTAGAGAAGTCTTTGTATACTACGTGTACTGGAAGTCTTTTGTTTGAATAGCTGATTATCGTTGCCCAAGATGTGAGCAGGTTAGCAAGGCAAGATATACTTGATAATTAATATTTTTGGATAAAACCATGTTGCATTGATTCTACTAGAGCGAGCTCTCTTATTTTTGTATTAACAAGCTTAGGTGTATAGAGCAATGTGTTGCTGCCCTATTCTATATGAAAGCTTAGAAAGTATAGAAAAAAACTAGCTATAAGTTCATCTAACATCCCCCCATTTCACAAGACGGTTAGTCACACGTCGAATCAGGAGAGAACATGAAATGCGAGACTGATCTATTAGCCTCCACTAGCAAACTCTGGGTACAGCTCTTTCTGCCTTTTCTGATTTACGGGCTCACCATAGACCGTACTACACGGAAATTTTATTACAATAGCTGAATCTAAAACAACAACAACAACAACGTTTCTGAAGATAGGGGGGTGACATTTGCATATTTCCAATCTTTGGGGGATGCTACCTTAGTCAAACTATTTTCTGAAAATGCGTTTCATTGATAGACACAATTCTTCGACCACTTTCTTTACGATTTTTAATTGAATTCCCTCCACAACTTGAGCTTTAGATTCCTATAATTTGTCAATGCTCTTCCTGATTGTTTTACACATGATAGGAATAATTCTTTATTCATTCTCCTCCTCTGCTTCCAACATTTGTGTAGGTATTGGGATGTTTTGTGGTGTTTCTAACGTCAACACTGATATAATGTATTCATTCAGTGTTGGGTGCCTTTTTATCGTCAATTGTAACTTGGTTGGTCTCATGTTGACCAGACCACACACTAGAAGGTGAAGGGACGACGACGTTTCGGTCCGTCCTGGACCATTCTCAAGTCGATCAACATACTTTAGCCACGTTATTGTGACTCATCGCCTGCATTGGTTGGTCTCATCTTATATGGGGTCCTACTGAGTCTTTTGTCTTGGTTTTACTTCATATATGGGCAGGAAAAGACATGGAATGTTTTTCAATGTAATGAC
>WNGS01127915.1:0-5000 GCA_020271785.1 Procambarus virginalis | reverse complement strand
CGGGGAAGTGGTTCATATAGCCTCGGCTATCACTTCCTTTTGTCCGGTCGTGATGGTCAAGTGGTTTAAGGCATCCCTGTACATACCAGTTGCGTTGCTCCTGGGAGTATGGGTTCGAGTCACTTCTGGGGTGTGAGTTTTCAGTTGTATCTAGTCCTGGGGACCATTCAGGCTTGTTTGCATTTGTGTTCCTCACGTGTTGCCCCAAAAAATGAGGTGATTTGATAAAATGCTATGCCCAAGATAACCATCCAGGTGCCGGCGGGGAAGTGGTTCATATAGCCTCGGCTATCACTTCCTTTTGTCCGGTCGTGATGGTCAAGTGGTTTAAGGCATCCCTGTACATACCAGTTGCGTTGCTCCTGGGAGTATGGGTTCGAGTCACTTCTGGGGTGTGAGTTTTCAGTTGTATCTAGTCCTGGGGACCATTCAGGCTTGTTTGCATATATATATATATATATATATATATATATATTATATATATATATATATATATATATATATATATATATATATGAAGTGATACCGTCTCCAGAGGCTGTGCTAAGACGTTGTAATTTTTTAACTGTTCGTCATCCATCTAGTTCGCTTAAGTTTTCTCTTTCTTCGGCACGCATTTTGAACAAGTACCGTAATTCAGTGCTGAATGATTGAATGACCTTTATGAAGTGCTTCTGTGATGCTTCCATTGGTAAATGAAGCCATGAGTGTGATATTTAACATCTACTCACTCAAAATACTAGCTGCTTTTACATAATGAATTGGTTAAGATGAGTAATGAATTAGACTGTGGATATATATATATATATATCGTGGAGATATTAGGTCAGACGAAGACCTTCATCAGTGCAGTACGCAGTAACATAATAAATTCCACCTGAAACACATACGCATCTAAGCAAGTAAAGGTTTTCGCAGTGAATACTTAATTGAGTTGAAATTTGGTGGATGGATTTATGGGTTGTGCTAATGAGTCATCATTAGATATGTATCTGCTGAAATATTCCGTCCATTTTCTACTACATCTGCCTGGATTCGAATGCTTCAACTCCCCTCTCCGTGAGAACTTCCATGAAGAAATATGTATTATAAGGCTATTCAGCTAATGTTACTAATTTATACAAGCTTGTTTAGTTTTTTTGTACATATTTATGTAATGATAAAGCAATAAAAAGGTCCATTCCAAAATTATGATGTATATCGTCAATAAATCTGAACAAAAACATTCTCATAGCGCAAGACGAGAGATGCGTTCTAGAAAGCGTCTCTCACGAATATATTTCATTAAACACTCTAATCATTTGTATCTCTCCCTGCCAAAAGTACGACACAAAATGTATAAATTCGCGCAGTTTAAGCCCTACAACCGAGGAACACAGGAGAAAAAATATGTTCCTAAGTTAGCCATTCGAACGCATCGATGGAGGCCTTATGTGACGTCACTCTTACAAACAGACAGAGGCGAGAGAGAGAGCAAATCACGTCCACTATATTCCCCCTTTTGCTCCCCCCACCCCTGTCTCTCTGGAGTGGCGGAGTCTGGAGTCATGGATTCAGACGAGGAGTATCCGTACGACTGTGACAGTGGTAACGAGTCTAGTGGGGACGACGTGGGGCTGGACTTCGACATTGAGGGTGAGGGAGAGTCGGGGTGCAGCAGGTATAGGGACACGGAAGACTACCCATACGAGGTGCTGTCCACCGAGGATATCACCAGACACATGATCGAGTGCATTAAGGAGGTCAACAGTGTGGTTAATGTGAGTATTAGCGGGGTGTCAAGAGGTGGGGAGGGAGGGGAGGGGTTATACTGGGGTCCCTGGTCACATCCACACAGGAAAACGTTCCTTATCTGTGGGTACAGGTTTATCACAGCAGGATGCTGTAGTTCCACGTTACAGCAGTGGTGAAGTGTGTGTGTTGGGGGGAGGAGGGGGGGCTTTTGGCCCCAGTGCCTCTCTGGTCCCAGCTCACCGACTCACCGTCCTGCTCGTGTTGGCGTGTAGCCTTTGTCGGCGAGCTGTGGAGGCAGTGAAACTAGTGTCATCCGCATCATAACTTAACGAAGGTCACTTGGTAAACGTCAGATTAGTGAAAAACTTGCATTGGAAAATCTGAATTTGTAAGATATTTCTTTACTGATGTATGTCTGGAGCTGAAAATTGTCTACAGTTCTGGTCTATGATTTATTTTAAATATCTAGCAGCAGAAACTTGTTCTTTGTAACTTAAATAATTATAAAATTGTTAATTAATGTTGAGCAAAAATTTTCAAAACCCTGAGAGAATGTATCATTTAGATAACATGTATAATGCCATATAGATAATTTAAATAGAATGAAAGACATGCATGTTGATAGGTTTGACTAAAGTTGCTTTAGACGCAGTTGAGTCGGATGAACTGTCTCGTAAAGTCATGCCTACTTAGTGGCCTGGGCTACCTCTTCTTAACTTACTGAAGATGGAGATAGATGTTATCCATGAGTTGACAGTATACAAAAAAAGAGCCAGACGTTAAAATTATATCGTCACACACCCCAAACACAGTATACAATATATAAAACACATTAATCGTGTTGTATCATACTATTTTTGTTGTTGGGATAAGTTAGGATATGTTAGGATAGAATAGAGTTGACATGGAATGGCATAATGTTCAGCCCTTTTTGAGACGTAATTGCCTTAGACGGATTGTGGGAGGTAGTAAAGCAGTTGAGGAATTGTGGGTTATTACAAGATGAAGGAAAGGGTGATGGCTTCCCTAAGAAATTATTAACTAGTGATGTCACAAAGGATTTGGAGGGTCTTAGGCTCATTGATTCATCACATTAATGTGTTTTCTTTGTGCATTAAAAACATTCATAACATGTGCTTCATTGTACTGTAGGGGATACTGTTGTGCTTTTGTAATTGGTGTACATGTTGCTACAGTACCCACTGTGGGTATTTTCTTGTAAACGAAATGCATTTATGTATGTTCTACAATGCCAAATGCATTGCATAATTTACTGTTTGCATTGCACACTAGTAATTTAACTTGACTAAAATTGAGAAGTTTTTATAAATTTAATAATTTTAATAATATATTTAGAGTTCTAATTTTATCTAATTTTTTGTTTATATTCCCAACATGATAGTCTATTGCAAAACACTATCAGTTTGTTTGCTCTTTTTTCTTTATAAATTTGTTGTGGTTCTTATCTTGTACTGATGGGAATCTTTTGCCATCTTAATTTTTTATACAGTAATATCGTTAAAGGGTCATTTGCTTTGGACACTTAGGATTAGTCCAGTATCAAACATTTTGTAATACGTTGTGAAATAACAAGAAAAGTGTGTAAATGAACCAAAGCCTTTAGTGACAATTTAAACATTTTAGTTTTCATATTAAATAAGACTGATAAATTAATATCAGCGGTAACATAAGATGCATGTATGTCACCTTAGGTTTTGAGCCCTAACTGATACAGTACAAGCAGACATTCAATTACATATACTGTACTGTATATGAAAATATTTTAATAAATTTGTATCAATTAAATGGAGTTAAACAATTTAAATATTTTGTCTTGTGGCAGTGATAGACAGAGGTTTGATTCAGCTTGGGTAGACAAATTGTAAATATTTTTCTGGCTGTGGTGGAAATATTTTATATTTGTTTAAAAGAGTAAAGTTGGCAGTATATTTGAAAGGTCTAATTTATAAGTACCAGTGTGCATTAATGTCCTATGAAACATTGCACTGCACTTATCATCTTCTCACATTTCCCAATGACCTTCTTGTATATGAATAAATAAATAAATAAATAAATAAATAAATAAATAATAAAACATCAAGAGACACATATGTGGCCGCATCAGTGAAAAAATGGTTGTAAAATACGCCATAGATACTTTAAATAATGCCGCGAAAATAAATTTGCAGCAACTCGGTCTCCTTCAACGTCGTGCCTGACTTTCCCGGGACGCACCACCCGCCAGCGATGACGATCTGTGACATCTGCCGGCCAAATTACCTCGGCTCATTTACGCCATTGGTAAGTACAATTTTTTTTTTTTTTTTTTTTTTTTTTTTTTTTTTTTTTTTTTTTTAATAATAATAATAAGAAAACAAAAATTTAGTAATTATTTTTTTGTTGCGCCTGGGGCGAGTGTTTGCAGGCCAAAAAGCCCCTTAGCGGTTTGGGGTTTAAGTAGCGAATGCCATACAAGTGATTAACGCCCCACCCCCCCCTCAGCATCTATATAACAACCATTGTCCTATGGAGATGATGATTTCACTTCCCGGGAACCATATTTTTAAAAAATATTAAATGTTTTATGGCTATCTTATCAATATTTGGTACATATGCATTCTACTAGTTAATATCATTAATTCAATTTGTTACAATTTGAACACAAGAAGTGCGAGTTGGTACAGGAGGCTGATATGCCAGTAAACACTCTCTAGGCAACAATATATCTGGGATAAGTTATCCCAAACCATTTGTCACTTGGGACCATCGCCCTTCACTATGATATCACCGGCCACATATTTGCAAGTGGACCCTTGGTTTACGAATTTAAGTCATTCCAAACAGATGGTTTGTGCACCAAAAATTTGTAAACTGAAATGAATTTTCCCATACGAAAACATTAGCTACAGCTTTATCTGGATCAGTTTTTTCAGCAAAACTTTGCAAATATACACACATTTCCTTAATGCTGAAGGGACATCCGTCTACTGCCTCTATTTTAACTCTTTTTTTGTGGGTTGAACTTCACCACTGATTTTACCCATTGCATGATATATAATAACAACCTTTATGTTCATAAACCAAAAAAGCAGAAAAACAACGAAATTCTTCACAAAGAATTAAATTGCAGTCATCACTAGACGGATACACTGGTAAACTGAGGGCACCCACGTGCTCAGTCGACACATACATAGCATCAATGAACTCAAGCACCGAGGCAAACTTTGAATACCGAGTCAAATTTTAAAGAAAATTCACCTTTAATA